>CAJVSB020000065.1:0-93613 GCA_911865555.2 Thlaspi arvense
TTTCTTAACCTCATTTCCCACCTTATCCATCTTTACGTGACGCTATTTCATAATGCAGGTGACTCTGTTCACAAGAGGAAAAGCACCCATTGCCCAACAGTTGCCCGTGAATCAGACCAGGATTTTGCTGATTTTTCTTCTAAGGTTTCTGTAGTTGTTACATGTATATGGAAAAAATACATCAACCTTGTTGGAATACCACTTTGTCTTTTTTGCTCAATTATACTCTTTGTGCTGCTGAATGAAGTGGTGTGTTCGGAGTGTAGATCTTGCACTTGAAAGGAGACAGGAAGGACTTTGAATTTGTTAAAACCAGTCTCTCCACTGAAGATTTGATGTTGTTTATGATATAAATGGTAATTGCAGTACCGGTTCCCTGAACATATGTTCTCCATATGATTGCAGTTCCTTTTCACTAGGATGTGACTAATAGAATTCTCTTTGTTTTATCTAGACTACAGATGCATAATAAGTCTTGAATTTTAATATACTCCTTTTTAAACTAAATAATACCTTTGCCATATTTTCAGGAAGAGAGGCAGATGAGGTGGCACCCATACTGGATGCATTACCAAATCTAGAACAGTAAGTTGTGGATAGTCTAATACTGATATACTATACAATTTAATAATACATGAACAGTCGCTTGATGATGCGTGTGAAGGATGCCTTATCATTTTTTACAAGTGGACAAAGTTCTAGATAGCCAGCTTTTGCTTTTTCTTAAAAGAATTTCTTTCCTAGTAAAAGTTTGAATTTCTTAAACTAGAAAATTTAAAATTTAAGAGTTTGAAAGAATGATGCAAAAGTACTGTAGAGATTGATCAGAATGGCACTTTGAAAGTTGAAAGTTTAGCTGCGATTCTAAGGATTCTTATTTTGTGTATTTTATATTTGAAGCAAACAAACAATTAACCATTTAACTTGAGGGAAGATAGTATGGGATTTGAGATAATGAAACACCTGTTTGGCAATTTAAATGGTTTTGACATGTCAAAAAACGAGATAGATAGTCTGCAGAGAAATGTCAGGATTGTAAAGTTAATGTGTTTGTGTGGCATTAAAAAAGTCAGCATATTTCCATGATTTGATGAAATAGTTTGTGATGGATTTAACTTCACCTGGCTAGAAACCTTTTGGCTGATAATTAGGAAAGTTTCCTGCATTCTATTTGGACAGAGTAATGCATTGATGTTCATTTTTTTCCTATGTTATTGGAATTCCGCTGGACATCAGGTACATTTACTGCTCTTCAGCTGGTGTCTATCTCAAATCTGATCTTTTACCACATTTCGAGGTCAGCTTGGAGACTATAACTTTGTTTTATTTGTTTGTATTTTTTATTTTTTTCTTTTCCCATGTGGTTCAGATTTTACTGCAGCATTGTAATGGTGAAACATCTAGGTATGACCTTAAGTATATATACAAACGGTTCAGATTACTAGAAGTACACGTCTTTTCAAGAAGGAGCTTGTAAAATGATATGTGATTGGGGAGCAATGATGTGTCCATCTTATGCACCATAAGGAAAAAAAAAACTGTGAATGAGTATGGACACTGCAACTGATTTCTTCTTTAAATTTTGCAACCATTCTCGATATGCTAGCTAGGTTGTCATCTTTTTGCTGAAACAATGAGAATCATCAAAGCCATAACTGGAGATAATACTAGTGTCATCTACTTGTAGCTTCTACAGCTTTTGTAGTTTGCTCATGACAAGTTTTGGTAGCTGTTATGCCAACAAAACTATAACTTTTCCTGGCTGCCTTTGCATTAGAATTTTTGGTCTTCTGACTCATAGGGTATGAGAGGAGGAAGGGGCAAGGACCCCTAAGATTTTCTCTCAAGTTATATATTTGTGCTTGAAAAAGATATATAATTTTTTAAATAGATTGACAGTCCCCCTCTCCCCCCCCCCCCCCCAAAAAAAAAAAAAGGAAAAGAATGATGAATAAATTGCATAAAACAAAGATTTTTCAAAACCCACTTTGGATTTTCAGATCTATCCTTATGAGAAACAAAGTAATAAACTTTCATTTTGTTCTTCTTGTCCATACATCTCTTTTTCGCTTGATGATTCTGACTTCTTGGCCTCTGATGATAGACTGATGCAGTTGATCCAAAGAGCAGGCACAAGGGAAAGCTTGAAACTGAAAGCTTACTGGCATCTAGGGGTGTTAATTGGACTTCCCTCAGACCAGTCTATATCTATGGGCCGTTAAACTACAACCCTGTTGAAGAATGGTTCTTTCACCGGTTGAAAGCAGGTCGCCCTATTCCAATTCCCAACTCAGGGATGCAAATTAGCCAGATGGGCCATGTGAAAGTAAGTGAAATCATAATCCAAAAAGCTGCTGTTATTGGGAAAGGAAATTGAAGGAAGCAGTGACTTCATTACTCTAACTATTTTAGGGTTCTGGCATTTCTTTCATTTAATTGCAATACTGTCTACTAGCAATATCAGTCATGGCATTATCTTATGGAAAAATAGATATAGCATTTTTGTTGCTGACATATTGTACTAAGAATTTACTTTGAGCATGTCTAGCCTTACCTGTTGAATATGTCATAGTTTATCACTGTTATTTAATTTGCTGTAACTAGATCTTAACATAGTGATTCTGGAAAAAAAAAATTTCCAGGATTTTGGCACGGGCTTTTATTCAAGTTCTTGGTAACAACAAAGCCAGCAAGCAAGTGTTCAACATCTCTGGAGAGAAATATGTCACATTTGATGGATTAGCAAGGGCGTGTGCAAAGGTAGTTCTTTTATTTTCCTTTAGGAGTTGATAGATTGCTATTTATTGGAAGATTAAACATCATCAATTATGTCCCACAGGCTGCTGGATTCCCCGAGCCTGAGATTATTCACTACAACCCGAAGGAGTTCGATTTTGTAAAAAGAAGGCATTTCCCTTTCGTGACCAGGTAAACCAGATGCATGAATTTAAAATGCAATGATTGGCTGGCTTGCTCAGATATAAGAAATCTTCATCTATGGAATGATATCTCTCTGCTCAAAGCATACTAGCAATTTATGGGATAGAGTTTCATTTAAAAGCTGTAAGATTTCCCAAATCAACTCATTCCTATCACAAAATTGCCTTATTGGTTAGTTTTTCCAAGAAAGTCTTTTTAAAATCCATCAATCTCTATGTTCTGTATCAACATTTGTCCTGCTTATAGAAAGGTTCATATCTATTTGGATTTGTTTTCAAAAATAGTTTTCCATTTTAGAAAAAGAAAACCCATTTGGCTAATTTTGAAATAATTTTCAGAGGACGGTGTTTTCAGAATTTTCAGAAACAATTTTTGTTCAAAAACAAAAATAATATTTAAACAATAGAGAGTTTCAAGATTCAGCTTTTCCTATTTCCTGTTAAAGTAGGAAATAAAAAAACCTGAGAATAGAGATGAAACAACAGAATGCAATTCCAAACAGACCTCATCTTTTGAAGTTAAGTTTCATAGAAAAACCTCAAATCTCTGGTGTCTGAAGTCTCGTTTTCGCGAATGAGATAAAGTAAGTTCAATGTAAATCCGTTTTTATGGATTTGAGATAAATTCATGTTTAATGAATTGAGTCTTGAACTTAGTCGCACTTTCTGCGACATTATTGACATCTTTCTAAAAATTTTGCAGGCATTACTTTGCATCTGTTGAAAAGGCAAAAGCCGTGCTTAGGTTTAGACCAGAATTTGACCTGGTGAAGGTCTTGCAGACTCCTACAACTTAGATTTTGCAGGGGAACATACAGAAAACCGGCTGATTCTCGACGGATGACATGATTCTGGGCAAGAGCCTTGTCCTTCAGAGCTAGACCCATCATTTATTTGTTTTCCTGTGTTCATCCATCTCAATTTCGTTAGGTTTTTGCTTTTTGAGGAACTAATTGAAGAAATAAAAATCACAAAATTTATTCCACTTCCTGTTCCTTAGAAATAGAAATAATCTCTTGGAGAAAAGTATACTTAGTTTCGGTGAAAAGTGGCAGGATTTCTCTACTACTATTTGAAAATTTCTAAAGGAAATGTTAAAAAATTTATACTTAATTCTATTATTACCAAAACACTGAGCTGCAGAGTTCACAATTAAACATGCCATTCTCTTCCCATGTCATGACAACTAGGCCTCAAAACGAGCTGAGCAAATTACTGGTTCATTCTTGGCTTTAGAATTTACTTGTTAACCTCTAATGAGCTTGGGCGTGTGCTCGAGCCCAATTTAGTTTTAGCTGGGATGGGCTTGACTATGGTTAACTTTAGAATTGTTAATGAAATAAATTTTAATTTGAATTAGATCTGATTATTTATAATTTTTAATTAATAAAAAATTTGATCGACATAATTTGATTAAAAAATTTGTAATCTAAAATAAATTGAGCGAATATAAATCTCATCTGATTTAATTCATTAAATATTGGAATCCGATTTTAATATATATATATAATATAATATGTTATATATGGATATTATATATGTATATATACACACACAATATGTACATGAATTTTAGAAAGAGTAAATAAGGTGCATCATAATTTAGTTTATAAAATTAAACAAATTTTTGTTAGACAAAATGTTTTAAATAGAAATAAATAATTTATATAATTTACTAGTATATTAATTACATGCTTCATTTATTAGATATTTCTTTTCTTTTTTTTCACCATAAACCTTTGTGTGGATAAATGACATAATATTTAATATAATTTTTTATATTAAATTTGCTTCAAAATTTACTTTTTTTTAGTTATACAAAAGTCTTGGTTAATGTAAAAAAAAGAATTCTAAAATAGCATTACACTTTTTTTATCATATGTTATGAAAATAACCACTAAAATAATGAGAATTTTCAAATATAATATTTTTATTTCATATAAAATTGAATTTTAGAGAAAAGAAAAAATTTATTAGTTTCTAAAATATTGCACAAAATAACTCTTGCGTGGTTTAAGGAGAAAGGATATTATCAGTTAAAGCACTTCTAAATGAAAGTTTGGGGTGGATTAAAATGTAATTATATTGTATTAAATAATTTTAAACTTAAATATTATTTATTAGTTTATTATATTTTTTAAAGTATTTCTTGTTTTAATTTTAAAAATTTCTTTAATCAAATTTAGATTATTTTTTCGGATATCAGATTTTTTTCAGATTCGAATATGGTAATGCTTATTACAGATCCAATCAGATATCGAGTCGAATTCAGATATAATATATTGTTATCAGACTCGGATCCGATCTATCATCATCAGATTCGAATTTGACTATTTATAGCCTTAATTAACTTCATTGAATTTATTTATCATATTTGCACAGAAAATAAGTTTTTTACATACGATTTTTTTCCAAAAAAAAATAAATAATTATCAAATTTAATTATACTAAAATTCTTAAATTTCTATGAGTGCTATGAGATCAATTTATAAATAAAAATTATTTCCATAGTTATCCTAGCCATTTATATTAAATTGCAAGTTCATTTTGTAATATTGACTTGTAATACACTTGTTAAATTTATGAATATTGGTTAATTTTTTTTTTAATATTTATCACCTCATGAAACTGTGATTTATTAGGTCACATATATTTTTATTTGAATAGGAGATTATTTTCAAAATTACTTATATGAATATAATTTATTTGATTACTTAAAATTTTCAAATCATGAAAGTGATTTAATTAATTTTTAAATTTTTAAAAAATTTAAAAAACTGTCTCGTGTAGAACAGGGGAAGCAAACTAGTCTTAGTGTATAATTAGAGTCATTAGTCCACTTTTAGAAAAATATTATGGTGAAAAAAATTAAACCAGAGAATATTTACCGAATATTCCTTTGCAAGAAATGTTGATATTCATCGGTCAAAATATACACAGCAACGAAGATGGATAGTCATCAGTCGAACGCAGAGAGTTAATAGAAAATCGTATTTGAGTAGGTCGGCCGGAAATCGGCTTAAAAGTCCGACTATTATACTCCATTATCTCCTTATCCAAATCTTTTTCTAAACCTGTTGAAGACGCAACCCAACCATATCCGGCGACAAAAGCCACGGCGGACAAAAAAGCCGTTGCTTCCAGAAAGCTTCCTACCCACGTGGCTGCCCTTATTGCATATATCGTTCGTGGGCGGTGAGTGTAGGGCCTCTGGTGCAGGTCGAGTGGACCTCCAGCTCATTTTCATGTGGGCCTCACTCGACCGTTCAACTTCGAAGAATTTTCCACACAGTACTAACCGACGCCTGTGGAAGCGCATGTTAGGGTGAGCGGGCACGTGGCTGCACGGATGGACGACTTTCTCGTGGAGGGCTTACACGTTATGGTTGTCGTTATTGGTCGCGGTCGGTGACGGTTGGAGAGGAAACCGCTTATGTTTGAATTCCAATATTAATTCACGTATGCAGGATCAGGTACAGCACATCCAATAGCATGGTAAGTAAGAGTTGAATATGGACCTTCCGATTCTGATTAGTGAAGAAAAACGACACGTGCTTAGATCTCCAGATTCTGAAAAACAGATGAACGTGTTATCATTCACGGATGATAATCCCTCTTTGCTCCCGAGCTGCTGAACTTATCTGGATGTTGCTCATTTTACAGCCGTACCTGCAGACCAAATGTGAATTTAGGGAGACTGAAGGGTGATTTTGTGACAGAGACCGGACTCTTTTCGACGCGCATCCATTTTGAAATAAACTACTTATCCATTTCTAATTTTACTTTTTATTTAACTACCTTGTTTACGCACACCGACTCCCGTTTTTTCCATTTGAAAGGTAGTAGAGCCGTTAGATTCAATTTCCCGGAAGACACGCGGACACATGTACAGTCCGATGTTCACATTATCTGATAATCCGAAGATCCGGGAATCACTGTACACTGAACCTCAAACCGTTCTCTCTAAAAAATCATTAAACACCGTCGTTTAATGCGACAATCCTGTCGCTTATAACCACACCCTATCAAGGCATTCTAAACCCCGCCCCCTCTCCCAAAACGATTATATAAACCCCATACCCCTGACTTTCAGAAATCACCAAACATCCTCGGATTAACAGTTGCTGTCAGAATACTTCAGACTTCCAAACACAATCTTCAGTTCTTTTCTCTCTCTAGACGACAAAAAAAAGTTAATGTTATGAGTGCTGCCACCAACGCTGCCGGCCTGGCAAAGGCGGCGAGTCTGAGGAGCCGGGCCTTCGTCACGTTCCTTGCCGGCAATGGAGACTACGTGAAGGGCGTAATAGGCTTGGCCAAGGGCCTCAGGAAGGTTAAGACGGCTTACCCGCTCGTGGTGGCTGTCCTGCCGGACGTTCCGGAGGAGCACCGCCGCATGCTGTGGCACAGGGCTGCATAGTCCGGGAGATCGAGCCAGTGTACCCCCCGGAGAACCAGACCCAGTTCGCCATGGCTTACTATGTCATCAACTACTCCAAGCTCCGCATCTGGGAGGTAAGCGTATGATTCCACTCTATGACTTCAGACCGTGTACTGCGATCAATATTCTTCCGACAACGTAAAATTAATATTGTCATCGTTTTTCCCTTTTTCTAAACTACAGTTTGTGGAGTTACCACAAGATGATATACCTGGACGGAGACATTCAGGTTTTCGGGAACATTGACCACCTCTTTGATCTGCCTGACGGCTACTTCTACGCCGTCCAAAGACTGTTTCTGTGAGAAGACATGGTCCGACACTCCCCAGTACAAGATCGGATACTGTCAGCAGTGTCCGGAGAAGGTCAGTGGCCGGCAGAGATGGGTCCGAAGCCGGCGCTGTACTTCAATGCCGGCATGTTCGTGTACGAGCCAAGCCTCTCCGTTTATGACGATCTTCTCAGCACCGTGAAAGTCACAACTCCAACATCTTTCGCCGAGCAGGTACGGGACCCATTTTGGTCATTTCAACAACCTTTACTTTGGTTTGTTCGGCCGAGTAAATACAAATCACTGCGTGCTAATGGTTGTACGTGCAGGACTTCTTGAACATGTTCTTCAGAGATATTTACAAGCCTATCCCTTCGGCGTACAACCTTGTCTTGGCCATGCTGTGGCGCCATCCCGAGAACATCGAGCTGGAGAAAGTGAAGTTGTTCATTACTGTGCTGCGGTGAGCGACGTTACAAAGTCATCACAAACCCACCCTTAATTGAAGACTATTCTAAAATATTTTAATCGTTTGACTCTTTAGAATTTTGAAAATATTCTCTTGTTATTCCAAGAGTAGTTTTTTAAAGGAATATTCTGAAAAATATTTTTTTAAATAATATTAAATATATATAAAGTGCAATATACCACATGTTAATTTAACACTACATAAATTTACTAACCCAAATTGCACCCTAAACAAACCCAAGTTATATGGAATGCTAACTGGGCAAATTTGTAAATTCATTGGTGATTCAGGGGTCAAAGCCATGGAGGTACACAGGGAAAGAAGAGCACATGGACAGGGAGACATAAAAATGCTAGTGAAAAAAATGGTGGGATATTTACAACGATGCTCGTTGGATTACAGGAGGAGAACCAAAAGCGAAACTAAGAGGCTAAATGCGATGCTGTCGAAGCACGGTGCTGGGAAGTACGTTACGGCGCCATCGCGGCCTAGGCTGGCAATATGCAACTTAGTTGCTTAATCGAAGTATTTTTGGACTTGTACTTTTTAACTTTACACATAGATTGATTATTTTTCAACTTATTAGAATTGAAGAGGCTGGCTTGGCTATTCGAGGAGCCCCTCTTGGAGTGGAAGATTGTTAATTGCTTGTGACTTTTCTGTAATTTGCAACACATTGGGTGTGTGAATGTAAATCAATATATATAGATATATAATAGAGAAGTTTTTTTTTTCTACTGTTTATAAATGTGGGGATATTCTTTTTCTTCCCAGTAATTTATTTTTGGAATCTTACATATTGATTCAGCAAACTATTGTATGATGCTGCAGTAGAGAAAAATTCCTTTTTGGTGGCTTGAGGTTCAAACCCAGAAAAGCAATTGAGGGCACAAACCCAGAAAAGCACTTAGTACATTTTTTTTTAAAAATTGTATTTATGAACCGTATGTCGAAATAATTGTTCGCCATGTTACAATATAATTAATTAGAATATTCTAACGAAATATTCTAACAGAATCATTAATCAATTGCTTAAAATGAAAAATACATTTTTAGAATAAGAATAGAATTATACAAATTTATATTCATAATTATACAAATTCATACTTGTTAATACACACATGATTGTAGAGTTATTATAGGAGTTATACCTATACATATATATATTGGTAATTTCACATACTTGTATATGTAAATAATAGATACATGCTTATAAAGATACAAATTCATGTTTGTAATAGTTATTACAAGTACATAAGTTAAGTTATTTAAAAAATGTAAATAATATTCACTAGATAACTTTTTTCTTTCTTCCTTTGAATTGATGTATTTTAAGATTTGACCCTTTAAGTGATTAGTTTCATTAAGCTATCTGGCTTGGTGCATTTGCCAATATTATTTACCCTTTGCTCAAATTTACTTTTTGAACTTTAATAATCTTGAGCTTGAGCCCAGTCTAGTTTTATCTGAGGTGAGCTTGACCACCGTTAGCCCCATTGATTTATTTATCATATTTGCATGAAATAAACCTTTTATATTTGAAAGTTATTTTTTTAAAAAATACAAATTATAATTATACTAAAAATATGCTAGTCATGTAAATTTATTCTTAAATTTCTACATAGAACAACTTATAATTGCTATACGATCAATTTATAAATAAACATTATTTATTAGTTATGTTTACTTTATAAATAAGTATTCTAAGTGTTTATAATAATTTGCAAGATGATTTTTGTAATATTAACTCTAATAAAATTGTTAATCCTATTATTTTTGAAAAAATATTAAACTAAAGCATATTATTGAATATTCTTTGGCAAAAAAAGTGAGTAGTATGCTTATATTTGATATTACACCTTAGTCACTAATTTAATAAATTTAATAATTAATAAATTTATTATTAAATACCGATTATAATATTCATTTAATAAATATTTCAAAATAATCAAGAGTCAAAAGAAATACACACAATCAACGGAAAATCGTATTTTAGGTCGGCCGACAATCGCGTTGAAGTCCGACCATTATCTTATGTTATCTCGTTGTCCAAATCCTTGCTAAACCCATTGAAGACGCAATCCAACTCTTCCGGCGACAGCTGCTCCACAAAACAAAGAAACCGTTGTTTTCGGAAAGCATCTTCACCACGTGGCGCAATCCTGCCCTTGCGATGTTTGCATGGATTGCTCGTGGGCGGTGAGTGTAGGGCCTCTACCACAACTTATATTTAATGTTGTCCCCACTGGCCGTTCAACTCACTGGGAAATTCCACATAATACTAACCGACGGCTGTGCAAGCACCACGTTGAATTGGACGGGGCACGTGGCAGCACGGATGACGACTTTCTTGTGGAGGGCTTACACGTTATGGGTTTATCGTTATCGGTCGAAGTCGGTGACGGTTGGAGTCCGCTTTACGTTTGAATTACAAGATTAATTCACACTGGTGCAGGATCAGGTACAGCACATTGTATAGTATGGTAAATAAGAGTTGAATATGGACCTTTCGATTCTCGTGGGTGTGAAAAATGACACGTGCGTGATATCCCAGATTACAAATAACAAACGAACCCTGTTATCCCTCACAGATGATAATCACTCTCTGCTCTCGAGCTGCTGGACTTATCTCTATGGTGTTCATATTACAGTTGCACCTGTCGAACCAAATGTAAATTTAAGGAGACCAAAAGGTGATTTTGTGATAAAGACAAGGACTCTTTTTCGGGGATACGCGCATCGTTTTGAAAACAAAGCTACTTTTACTTTATACATTTTGTAATTGTAAATTTAAAAATTACCTTCTACATACTTAACACCGACTTCAGTTTTTTATATTCATAAAGTTGCAGAGCCGTTAGATTCAATTTCCACGAGAGACGCTGACACACGTACAGTCCCATGTTCTCAGTAGCTAATAATCCGTAAGATTGCGGAATCACTGTACACTGTTCGTATCAACCTGTCCCGGAACCACGTAGCGTTGTTTCGCTAAAAACATCTTAAAATACCGCCGTTTAATGAGACAACCTGTCGCAATCACCACACCCTGCCAACGCAACCACAACCTAACCCCCCCCCCCCCCCCCCCCCCCCCGGGGAGCGACTATAAATACCCCAGATCCCCTGACCTTCTGAAATCACCAGACATCCTGTGATTAACAGAAATTGTCAGAATACATCAAACATCCGAACACAATCTTCAGTTCGTTTCTCTCTCTAGACGACAAAATGGATATTGTGATGAGTGCTGCCACCAATGCCGCCGGACTGGCGAAGGCGGCGAGCCTGAACAGCCGGGCGTTCGTGACGTTCCTTGCCGGCAATGGAGACTACGTGAAGGGCGTGATAGGCTTGGCCAAGGGACTCAGGAAAGTTAGGACGGCTTACCCGCTCGTGGTGGCGGTCTTGCCGGACGTTCCGGAGGAGCATCGTCGTATGCTGGTGGCGCAGGGCTGCATAATCCGGGAGATCGAGCCAGTGTACCCCCCGAGAACCAGACCCAGTTCGCCATGGCTTACTACGTCATCAACTACTCCAAGCTCCGCATCTGGGAGGTAAGCATATGATTCCGCTCTTTCACTCCATATACTGGACTATACGAACATATTCTTCCATCAAGTTTAAATTAATATTGTCATCATTTTTCACTTCCCTTTTTATTTAAACTACAGTTTGTGGAGTACCACAAGATGATATACCTGGATGGAGACATTCAGGTGTACGGGAACATTGACCACCTCTTTGACTTGCCGGACGGTTACTTCTACGCCGTCAAAGACTGTTTTTTGTGAGAAGACATGGTCCGACACTCCCCAGTACAAGATCGGGTATTGCCAACAGTGTCCGGAGAAGGTCCAGTGGCCGGCAGAGATGGGTCCGAAGCCGGCGCTGTATTTCAATGCCGGCATGTTCGTGTACGAGCCAAGCCTCTCCGTTTATGACGATCTTCTCAACACCCTCAAAGTCACCACTCCCACCTCTTTTGCCGAGCAGGTACGGGATCCATTATGGTCATTTCAGCAAACCTTCACCTTTTGTTCGGTCGAGTAAATACAAATCACGGTGCTGTTGGTTTTACCTGCAGGACTTTTTGAATATGTTCTTTAGAGATATTTACAAGCCTATCGCTTCGGTGTACAACCTTGTCTTGGCCATGCTGTGGCGGCATCCCGAGAACATCGAGGTGGAGAAAGTGAAGGTTGTCCACTACTGTGCTGCGGTGAGTGATGTTACAAACCCTTCACAAATGCACCCTTGATTTTCCTCCATTAATTAGGCCCGTTTGGATTTTCTAAATTTTTTTAATCATTTTGAATCTTTAGAATTTTGAAAACATCCTCCAGGAGTTTTTTTTAATAATTATTAATGAAATATTTTATTTATTAAAGTGATAATAATTTGTAAAAATAATATTAAATTTCAGAAATGCAATATAAATTAACACATGTTAAGTTAACACTATATAAATTTACTAATGAAAAAAATGAGAAAGGACTTGTTAGTAATCCATTTTTCATGAATTCAATGTAATTGATTTTATTTTTCTTATAAGTGGGTTTTTAATATTAAAATAGAATAGGTGGTACACGAATGCAACTTGCACCCAAGTTACTTGTGGCATTCTAATTGGGCAAATTTGTAAATTCATTGGTGATTCAGGGGTCAAAGCCATGGAGATATACAGGGAAAGAAGAGCACATGGAGAGGGAAGACATAAAAATGCTAGTGAAGAAATGGTGGGATATTTACAACGATGTCTCTCTGGATTATAGGAGAACCGAAAGCGAAGCTGATAGGCTCATGGCCGCGCTGTCGAAGGCCGGTGCGGTGAAGTACGTTACAGCGCCATCAGCTGCCTAGGCTGGCCATGCGCAAATTTAGCTGCTGAATTAATGTAACTTTCGTTGTGTAGTTTTTCAAACTTTAGACATAGGTTAATTATTTTTCAACTTAGAATTGAAGAGGATGGCCTCAGCTTTTTAGAGGTGGACTCTCTTGGAGTGAAAGATTGTTCAAGTAAGGAGATTTACAATTGCTTGTGACATTTATGTGATTTGTAACATGTTGGGTATGTGAATATAAATTAAAATATATATTTAACGGAGAGGTTATTTTGTATAGTGCTTATAAATGTAGGTTTTTGGTTTCCTTCGTGGTAATTTATTTTCGGAATCTTACAAATTGGTTCATCAAACTATTGCATAGCCTTCCATTATTTCTTATGCAATTTTGTGTACACCAAAAAAATGAAAAAGAAGAAAAGAAAATTCTGTACTATTGGGCTTCAAACCCAGAGAAGCAATTGAGGGTTCAAAACCCGACCAGCACTTGAGCAATTAAAAAAAAAAATGCAACTTAGAAAGTTATTAAAAAAAAAATGCAACTTAGAAAGTTCTTCCAATTAATAAATTAATTACGGGGCAGTTTTACTAATTATTGTGTCTCACCCAAAATAAGAAGCATAAACAATAATTACAATATTTTGCTAATTCCAAGTTTGAGGTTAATTGACCAAAATATCCGCAAAGTATTCGACAATTCCCCGATCACCTGCATTCTTCATGCATAGTTAGCAATTGAACATTGAAAACAGTTGGTCAAAGTAAAATGACAAGTGTCTCACCTTCTCACCTTCCAGCTAATGCTGTAAAAGGTAAAGATTAAACTTTGCAAGATCAATAATCAGGTCCACAAGTTACCAAATTCCGCGTATTACAAATTTGATCACGTCAATTTCACCAGACTCTTCCTTTTCTGCTTTCAATTTGAGTAGAACTATTGACAAATCTTGGACGCAAGGTGGTTGGAATTTATATATCAAGCTTTTTTCTTATCTTTTGGCTATTGCTTTGTTGGCTACTGAAGTTGGGTGCATAATAGGATTGGTCAAATGATCAAAACCCAATTCATTAATAGTCCTGAATTGTTTTGAGTCTTCTTGGTAGAATTGCATTCGTAAACTCTAAGTCATATTCATTTGTAGGATTCATAAGAGAATTCAATCACCAAAACATATCAAATACCCAAGTTAGCAAATTTGGCTGATGAGAGTGTGATTGAGATCTACTGAATCGGTATCAAAAAATGATGCCGATCTATAATATTAAATTTAACGACTCAGAGCATGAGTACTTAATATTAAATGTAAGCAAAGAGACGGGGTTTCTTGTCTGAACTTAATTCTCATAAAGAATTCGCAATAATGAGAAATACATAATTCTTATCGTTTCATTTCAAATTTAACAAATTTTGTTAATAATATTTTTTAATATTTTAATTAAAGAAGATAATGTTTAACTATTTTTTATATAAATACGTATTTTTATTATAATAATAAAAAATAGCTTAAATATATTCGACTCAACGTGATTATCAACTGTAAATTATAAATTTATAAATTCAATTTCGGACTGGAGTTGAATTTATAAAACTACGCCGAATCAAATTCACACCAAGACGAACTTGACTAAATGTAAGCCCGACTTAGACCGGTTGTTATTCGTATTCGATTATGCTGTCGGCCTGGATTGGAGGTTAGAAGTCGACTTTTATCCATGTTATCTCCTTGTCCAAGCCCTGTCTCGCAAGTTTCCTACTTACTACGCTGTTAATGTCGCAACGCAAAAATATTAAACAAAAAAGCAAAAGAAAAGTAGAAAGTGAAAAGTGAAAAGAGAAGGCAACCAGCTTCCAGGAAGCTAACTGCCACGCGGCGTAACATTGGCCTCAGATACTTGGTTGGAATTGTTCGTGGACGGTGGGTGTGGGGCCTCTACATCCAGGTGAAGGCCACCGGGCTCTAAGCGTTGGGTTTGAGGTGACCCAACCTCGTATTTTGTGGACCCCACTCGATCGTTCAACTCTATGAAAATTTCCAAACAATACTGGCCGACGCCTGTGGGAGAGCCGCGCAGGGCATAGAGGAGAGGTAACCGCACGTATGACGACTTTCTCTGTGGAGTGCTCACATTGGGTGGTCACTGTACACTGATCGTACCTAGCTCCCAGAAACCTTAAAGCGTTGTCTCCCTATCGCCGTCATCACACTCTGCCAAAGCATTCTAAATTTCCTACTTTTTTCACGATGTTCCAAATCCAACTCGCCTTTCTTATTATTAGTGAGTGAACAATTTAATACCAGGTGAATTCTACTTCATAATAATAAAAAGAGCCGACATCAAAAGATCAAAAAATAACGTCGTTACGAACATTTGATTGTCACAAACCAATTATCCTTGTAATAATTTTTTCTAATACTTTTAGCTTCAAATTTTAAAGGTCTAAAGAATCATTAAACCATGCTTTCATGATTCGTATTCATACTGGAAATTAGAATTAAACGAGCTTTTACATTTTTGTTCCACACGAAATTTCTATTTTTGTTGAGCTTATCTTAAGACACATGCATTATCTTTTAACATATGTATTGCCCAAGCCAAACTCTCCACTTGACAATTTCTTCAGCTCAAATCGGCCTGTCGAGGCTGGCCTTCAGTCCAAAAGGAGGGGCAATGTCCTACTTTTGATTCACGGAATAAATAAAATAATATTAAAAGTAGTGGTATTTTACTTTCACCGTTTTTGGCTCTCACTTATCCTATACCTCTCAAGTCATTTCACAAAGTCGAACTAGAGTCAAGCTCAACAGGGTCTTCTTTTCCCACTGATTCTGCCAAGCCCGTTCCTTGGTTGTGGTTTCGTTGGATAGTAGACAGGGACAATGGGAATCTCATTAATCCATTCTTGCACGTCATTAATTAGATGACAAGGCATTTGGCTACATTAAGAGAGTCATAGTTACTCCCGTCATTTACCTGTGCTTGGTTGAATTTCTTCACTTTAGCATTCAGAGCACTAGGCAAAAATCACGTTGCGTGAGCATCCGTAGGGACCATCGCAATGCTTTGTTTTAATTAAACAGTCAGATTACCCTTGTCCGTACCAATTTTGAGTCGACTATTCGACGCCCAGGGAAGGCCTTGTGAGGAGTTGTTCCTAGTCCAACCCCCGGCCTACACGCGGCAACCCGCTCTCACCACGATAGCAGCTTAAGTAGTCCACCGATAGTTGTTAGGTTCGGGAGTAGGACCCCTGTGCTCAGCTTTAGAGCTAATCTTTTTCACGAAGTTACAAATCCATTTTACCAACTTCCCTTACCTACATTGATCCATTGACCAGAGCTATTCACCTTGGAGACCTAATGTAGTTATGAGTATGATTGGGCATGGGAGGCCTGTGAAGCCTGTGGTGGGGGGGGGGGGCAGTGGCAGTGGCAATGGCGAATGATGGTGGGCAGCAACAGGCAGAGGTGGCGGGTGGCAACAAGTGGTAGGCAGCAGGCAATGAATAGTAAGAGGCGATGGTGAGTGGTAGTAGACAACGGCAGTAGCAGTGGTCATGGGCAGTAGTAGGCGAAGGTGGCGGGTGGTAGGCGGCGCTGATGACGACAAGTGGTGGTAGGGGTGGTAGTGGAGGCCGTGGACAATGGTGGTGATAGCAGTGGGGGATTGCCTACAAATACTAGGGGGAATATCATTCAAATAGGTTAAATAGGAGTTAGATAAATTATCTTATTTCTCCATTCATATAGTTTATTTACATTTAACAGAATAAATACTCTACCCTAACTTTTTATTTAATTTCGTTAATTAGTCTATCAAATATTAGATAAAATTAAATAAGAGTAGATAATTTATTTTTATCCAATCTACCAAAATAATCTCTTAACACGGGGGTTGTTTTATACAATATTTATAAATGTCGGGATATTTTTTTTTCTACATACTACTTTATTTTTGGAATCTTACACACTGCTCATCAAATTATTGTACGATGGTGCCGTAGCCTTCTACTCTTTAGTATGCAATTTGATTATGCACCAAAAAACAAAAACAAAATGGATTTTATTTTTGATAGGCGCTTGACCAATTTGTCTAATCGGACTTGGTTATGGCGCCAAAAAAAATAAAAAAAAAAGAAAGAAAGTGCAACCTAGAAAGTTCTTCCAATTAATTCATTAATTTTCAGGTAATTTTCATAATTATTCTGTCTCATCTAAAGCATGAACATGAATTAAAAGATTTGCTAATTCCAAGTTTCATGTCAATTTCCCAAAACATCCACGAAGTACTCCCACAATTCCCCCACTACCTGCATTCTTCAGGCAGAATTAACCATTGAACACTGAAAGGAAATGGTTAAATTAAAATGATTAGTGTCTCACGCTCTTACCTTCTAACTAACCCCATGAAAGGTAAAAATTAAACTTGTCAAGATCGACAATCAGGGCTACAGGTTACCAATTTCAGCAGCGTAAAATTTTGACTTCATGCCACTTTCACTCAGAGGAAGAGGTGTTCATAGTTCGGTTTTGTTCGATTTGATATTGAAATTTAAACTAAACTATATTTTACGGTTTGTAATTTTTATAAATCAAACCGATCCATGGTTTACAGTTTGGTTCGATTTCAAGCTATAGTTTGTGATTTACAAAATAAAATAAAATAAATTTACTATTTTTAACAAAATATTTCTAAAAATTAGTCATCCATTTTTTTCCCAACATGTTTAACTTAATAAATTAATTAATTAATTATTAATTATAGTAGTTATATATTTTATAATAAATATAATTATATTATTTTACAGAATTTCATTATTACTAATATAAATTACATTCTAAAAAATAAAAATAATCAATTATTAGAATAAATATAAATATAAAAGATAACAAAAAAAAGAAATATATAGTCAAACAATAAAAATATACTATATATATAAAGATAGAATTTTTAGTTTTGTATATATATAAACTATACGGTTTTGTTTGGTTTATACGATTTGTCTAAAACATCAAATTCAAATCAAACCAATTATACAGCTTGGTTCAGTTTTGTATGGTTTGTTCAGTTTATACAGTCTAATCGGTTTAATTCGGTTTGTTGAACACTTCTACTTAGAGGGGATCACAGTTCTTTTTTTTTTTAATAAAATTATACTGTATCAATTAATTTAAATTTTTTTAATATTAAAACTAAAATTATACTTTTTTATGCTGATATCATTACTTCGGTTTTATTTAGTTTTAGTATAATTCGGTATAGTTTTAACAGTTTTTTAATTATATTAAAATATTTAAGTAACTAATAAAATTTTTACAAAATCACACAATTTTTTTTTAATATATAACCAACACGAAAAAATCAAATTCATTTGAGATTATATAATATTAATAATTTCTTACTTTTAAAGTTTTAATTTTAAATTTTTATTAATAATTATTTATAATTTTATATTCTCGATCTCATAATACATTAGAAACAAATTAAAAATAGTATTAAAACTAATGAAAAAATCCATTTTGTTTAATTAAATTTAACATGAAATTTTTAATCAATTTAATTAAAAACCAACCATCATTAGGGGTTTAATTAACCTATGTATAATACAATACTTTAATTAATAATTTATAGTCCAATTATTTATAAGTTTAATAATTTTATACAATATAAATAATTTGATAAATTATTATATATAATAATATCAGTATAATATAGTTTAAATTTTAATTTTATTTATTAAAATATGTATTCATTATTTTACACTTATTTTTCTATTGATAGTTGAGATGTAAGATCCAATTATTTCTATTTAAAAAATTGAAGTTCAATTTTCAAGTATTTGTATTTATTTGGTAATGATAATTCTTTTAACCTTAGTTTTTTGATAGAAAAAAAAAGTCTAATGCTTAATTCAAATTTCTTTACATGTAATTTTCTTCATTTAAATTTTTTTTTTCTAAAACTACTTTTAAGATTTGTTAAGTGAAATTTTTTATTTATGTATAATGTAAAAGTATATTAAAGAAGTTTTTTTTTTTTCAGTTAGGACTTTCTATCTGCTAAGTAAGTTATAAAATTTAAATTAAGTGGTAAATGGATAAGTGATTTATTACATTATAATATAAATTTGATTAAAAAAGAAAAAACAAAAAAAAGGAATGACCTTATTCTCTAATAGATATACAAAAGTTAAGAAACTAGTTAAAAAAGTATGAGGTATATATTGAAATCATGTTTACACTTTGATCTTTAATATTTACACTTCGTTTTTCATGCAAATCTTTAACCTTTTAATTTCTTTAAATTAACACTGAATTTTAGTTAATGCTTAGAAATTTAATTATTTATATATGATATAAATAGTTTAATAAATTATTATATATAATATTCAGTTCAGTATGATTTTTTTGTTAATTTTAAATTTATAAAATCAAAACTATATTAAAATATTCGATACGATATTACCTATTACCAAAATCTATAATTTTTTTTAAACCTAACTTTCAATACTATAAAATTTGATGTGGTACAATTTTGAAAACCATGAACACTCTTATTTTCACCATTCTATTTCTTTTGTCTTTTAATTGAGTAGAACTATCGGCAAATCTTGCAGGCAAGCTTGTTGGAATTTATAAATGGAGTTTAGTATTTTTGGGCTTTTGCTCTGTTGGCTATGGTAAAGTTGGCTGCATGGTAAGAGTGGGTCATATGATCGAACTCACCCCAAGACGGACTTGACTAAGAGCAAGCTCAACTTCACAACAGTAGTTATTCAAATTTGAATATGCTATGTCTTAATGTCGGCCAGGATTTAGGTTAGAAGTCAACTTTTAACCGTATTATCTCCTTATCCAAAGCCTGTCTCAGAAGTTTCCTACTTAGAGGATGTTTGCCAATACTTATGAAAAATTAGAAGTGAAAATTTTAAACAGAAGTGGAGAAAATCAAATTTTAATCAGAAGTAGAGGTGTTTGTAAAATATATAAAAAAATTCTTGAAATTAATAAAATTGTATTTTGAAGATAATTTTATAAAGTGATTGTGGAAAAATTTTTAGAATAAAAAGGCCACTTTACCCTTATATACAATTTTTTTTACCATTATTTACAATTATTCTTTTTTTCCCTCATCTCTCTCTTACTTCCGGCTACCCTACTAGTAGTTGGTCACTACACACAACGACGGAGCTCCTCGTCGCCATGTGCAACGGCGAACCCCCTCCCCATCGCCGTGCGCACCCCTCTTCCTGTCACTGCGCGTAGTGGTAATAGGGCACACTCAGTGATGACAAATCTCCCTGTTGCCATGCGCACCCTCCTCCCTGTCGTCGTGCATAGCGGCAACGAAGCTCCTCATCGCATGGCAGTCTGTCTAGTAGTGGTGGCGGCGATGCGGCCTATCTGTAGATGGTGGAGAGGGAATAAGAGAAGAGAAAGGGGTAAGGTGGATAATTATATTTGATATTAGATCTTGATCACTAATTTATTAATTTAATAATTATTCAATTACTATTAAATGCTAATTAAAATACTTATTTAACAAATATTTCAAAATTGTCAAGAGTCAACAGAAAAAAACACAACTAATTAGGGTGTTCACGGTTCAGTTTTTTCATAAAATTATACTATACCAATTATTTCGATTTTTTTAACGTTAATATCAAAATCATACTTTTTGATACCAGTACTATTATTTTAGTTTTATTCGGTTTCGGTACAGTTCGTTATAATTTTTACGATTTTTTTAACTATATTAAAATATTTAATTAAACTAATAAAAATTTTACAAAATCACACAAAAAATATTTTTTTATAATATAACCAATATGAAAAATCAAATTATTTCAAGATTATATAATATTAATAATTTCCTACATTTAAGGATTTAATTTCAAAACTTTTATTAATAACCATCTATAACTTTATATTCTCAATTTCACAATATATTAGAAACAAATTAAAAATCATATAAAAATAATGAAAAAGTCAATTTTGTTTAATCTAATTTATTATGAAACTTTTAATCAATTTAATTAAAAACCTACCATATTAAAAGATTTAATTAACTTACATATAATATAAATACTTTAATAATAACTTATAATCCAATTATTAGAATTTAATAATTTTATATATAATATAAATAATTTAATAAATTATTATGTATAATATATTAGTATGGTATAGTTTAACTTTAATTTTATTTTTTTAAATATGTATTCATTACTTTACACTTGTTTTTTTTTATTGATAATTAAAATATAAAATTCAACAATTTCTATTTTAAAAATTGAAATTTAATTCTCAATTATTTGTATTTATTTAGTGATGATAATTTTTTAACTTAAAGTTTTTGATGGAAGAAAAAAAGTCTAAAACTTAGTTCAAATTTCTTTACATGTAATTTTTTTCATTTAAGTTTTTTCTTGAACTACTTTTTAGATATGTTAAGTGAGACTTTTTATTTATTTACAATGAAAAAATGTATTTAAGAAATTCTTTTTTTTAACGTTAGGGCTTATTATGTATTAGGTAATTTATGAAATTTAGATTAGATAATAAATTGGTAAGTGATTTACTATATTATAACATAAATTTGATAATAAAAGAAAAAATAAAAAAAGAATAATCTCATTTTCTAATAAATGTATAAGTTAATAAATTAGTTGTAAAAGTATAAGGCATATCTTAAAAATTCTTTTTACTTTAATTCATAACATTTACACTTATTTTTCATATAAAGTCCTTAACTCTTTAATTTATTTAATTTACTATTGAATTATAGTTATATTTTGAAATTTAATCATTTTATATAGATATAAATAATTTACTAAATTATTATATATAATATTCGGTTCGATATAATTTTTTGTCAGCTTTAAATTTATAAAATTAAAATTCTACCAAAATATTTGGTACATATTATTTAATATCAAAATTTATGAATTTCTTTTTAAAAAATTTAATTCTCAATATAGTTCAGTAGAATATAATTAGGTTTGATACAGTTTAAAAAATCATAAGTACTCCAGCAACTAGCGGAAAGTCGTGTTTTAGGTCGGCCGACAATCGGCGTTGAAGTCCGACTATTATCTTACATTACCTCCTTGTCCAAATCCTTACTAAACCCATTCAAAAGACGCAATCCAACTATTCCGGCGACCGCAGCTCCAGAAAACGAAGAAACCGTTGCCTTCAGAAAGCATCTTCGCCGCGTGGCGCAATCCTGCCCTTGCGATGTTTGCATGGATTGCTCGTGGGCGGTGAGTGTAGGGCCTCTAGTGGAGGTCAGGTGGACCCCACAGCTCATATTTAATGTTGTCCCCACTGACCGTTCAACTTCTGGGAAATTCCACATAATACTAACCGACGGCTGTGCAAGCACCACGCTGGGGTGGACGAGGCACGTGGCAGCACGGATGACTACTTTCTTGTGGACGGCATGCACGTTAAGGGATCGGTCGCAGTCGGTGACGGTTGGAGGCCGCTTTATGTTTGAATTCCAAGATTAATTCACACTGGTGCAGGATCAGGTACAGCACATTGGTTAGTATGGTAAATAAGATTTGAATATGGACCTTTCGATTCTCGTGCGTGTGAAAAAATGACACGTGCGTGATATCCCAGATTACGAATAACAAATGAACCCTGTTATCCTTCACAGATGATAATCACTCTCTGCTCTCGAGCTGCTGGACTTATCTCTATGTTGTTCATATTACAGTTGCACCTGTAGAACCAAATGTGTGAATTTAAGGAGACCAAAGGCTGATTTTGCGATAAAGATAAGGACTCTTTTACGGACGCGCATCGGTTTTGAAATAAAAACTACTTTTACTTTATACATTTTCTAATTGTAAATTTTAAAATTACCTTCTACGTGACACCGACTTCACTTTTTTATATTCAAAAAGTTGCAGGGCCGTTAGATTGACGCTGACACACGTACAGTCCGATGTTCTCAGTAGCTAATAATCCGAAGATTGCGGAATCCCTGCACACTGTTCGTATCAAGCTGTCCCGAAACCACGGAGCGTTCTTTCCCTAAAAACATCTTAAAGCACCGTCGTTTAGTGAGACAACCCTGTCGCAATCACCACGAGGGGGGGGGGGGGGGGCGGTGTCGGTGGGGAACGACTATATAAACCCCAGACCCCCAGACCCTCAGAAATCACCAGACATCCTGTGATTAACAGTTATTGTCAGAATACATCAAACATCCAAACACAATCTTCAGTTCGTTTCCCTCTCCAGACGACAAAATGGATATTGTGATGAGTGCTGCCACCAATGCGGCCGGACTCGCGAAGGCGGCGAGCCTGAACAGCCGGGCGTTCGTGACGTTCCTCGCCGGCAATGGAGACTACGTGAAGGGCGTGATAGGCTTGGCCAAGGGACTCAGAAAAGTTAGGACGGCTTACCCGCTCGTGGTGGCGGTCTTGCCGGACGTTCCGGGGGAGCATCGTCGTATGCTGGTGGCGCAGGGCTGCATAATCCGGGAGATCGAGCCAGTGTATCCCCCGGAGAACCAGACCCAGTTCGCCATGGCTTACTACGTCATCAACTACTCCAAACTCCGCATCTGGGAGGTAAGCATATGATTCCGCTTTTTTACTCCAGACACTGGACTACGAACAATATTCTTCCATCACGTTTAAATTAATATTGTCATCGTTTTTCATTTCCCTTTTTATTTTAAACTACAGTTTGTGGAGTACCACAAGATGATATACCTGGACGGAGACATTCAGGTGTACGGGAACATTGACCACCTCTTTGACTTGCCGGACGGCTACTTCTACGCCGTCAAAGACTGTTTCTGTGAGAAGACATGGTCCGACACTCCCCAGTACAAGATCGGGTATTGCCAACAGTGTCCGGAGAGGGTCCAGTGGCCGGCAGAGATGGGTCCGAAGCCGGCGCTGTACTTCAATGCCGGCATGTTCGTGTACGAGCCAAGCCTCTCCGTTTATGACGATCTTCTCAACACCCTCAAAGTCACGGCTCCCACCTCTTTTGCCGAGCAGGTACGGGACCCATTTAGGTCATTTCAGCAAACTTCACTTTTTGTTCGGGCAAGTAAATACAAATCACGGTGCTATTGGTTTTACCTGCAGGACTTTTTGAATATGTTCTTTAGAGATATTTACAAGCCTATCCCTTCGGTGTACAACCTTGTCTTGGCCATGCTGTGGCGGCACCCCGAGAACGTCGAGCTGGAGAAAGTGAAGGTTGTCCACTACTGTGCTGCGGTGAGTGATGTTACAAACCCTTCACAAATGCACCCTTGATTTTCCTCCATTAATTAGGCCCGTTTGGATTTTCTAAACTTTTTTTAATCATTTTGAATCTTTAGAATTTTGAAAACATCCTCCGGGAGTTTTTTTTAATAATTATTAATGAAATATTTTATTTATTAAAGTGATAATAATTTTAAAAAATAATATTAAATTTAAGAAATGCAATATAAATTAACGCATGTTAAGTTAACACTATATAAATTTACTAATGAAAAAGACTTGATAGTAATCCATTTTTCATGAATTCAATGTAATTGATTTTATTTTTCTTATAAGTGGGTTTTTTATATTAAAATAGAATAGGTGGTACACAAACCCAAATTGCACCCAAATTACATGTGGCATTCTAATTGGGGCAAATTTGTAAATTCATTGGTGATTCAGGGGTCAAAGCCATGGAGATACACAGGGAAAGAAGAGCACATGGAGAGGGAAGACATAAAAATGTTAGTGAAGAACTGGTGGGATATTTACAACGATGTCTCTTTGGATTATAGGAGACCCGAAAGCGAAACTGAGAGGCTTATGGCGGCGCTGTCAAAGGCCGGTGCTGTGAAGTACGTTACGGCGCCATCAGCTGCCTAAGCTGGCCATGTGCAATTTTAGTTGCTGAATTAAAGTAACTTTTGATGTGTAATTTTTCAACTTTAGACATGGATTAATTATTTTTCAATTTAGAATTGAAGAGAAAGGCCTCAGCTTTTAGAGGAGGCCTCTCTTGGAGTGGAAGATTGTTTAAGGAGATTTACAATTGCTTGTGACATTTATATGACTTGTAACATGTTGGGTATGTGAATATAAATTAAAAAATATATTTAACAGAGAAGTTTTTGTATAGTGTTTATAAATGTAGGTTTTTGTTTTCCTTCGTGGTAATTTATTTTTGGAATCTTACAAATTGGTTCATCAAACCATTGCATAGCCTTCAATTATTTCCTATACAATTTTGTGTACACCAAAAAATAAAAAAGAAGAAAAGAAAATTCTTTACTACGGGGCTTGAGGGTTCAAACTTCAAACCCAGAGAAGCAATTGAGGGTTCAAAACCCGACGAGCACTTGAGCAATTAAAAAAAATGCAACCTAGAAAGTTCTTCCAATTAATAAATTAATTATGGGGCAATTTAATAATTATTGTGTCTCACCCAAACTAAGAAGCATAAACATGAATTACAATATTTTACTAATTCCAACTTCCAAGTTTGATATCAATTGACCAAAATATCCACAAAGTATTCAACAATTTCTCGAGCACCTGCATTCTTCATGCATAGTTAACAATTGAACATTGAAACAATTGGTCAAATTAAAATGACTAGCGTCTTACCTTCTCGCCTTCCAGCTAATGCTGTAAAATGTGAAGATTAAACTTTGCAAGATCAATAATCAGGTCCACAAGTTACCAAATCTGCGTATTACAAATTTGATCACGTCAATTTCACCACACTCTTCCTTTTTTGCTTTCAATGTGGGTAGAACTATTGACAATTCTTGGACGCAAGGTTGTTGGAATTTATAAATCAAGCTTTTTTTTTTTTTTGGCTTTTGCTTTGTTGGCCACTAAAGTTGGGTGCATGGTAGGATTGGCCAAATGATCAAAACCCAATTTTTGTTAAAAGTTCTGAATTGTTTTGAGTTAGTTTTGAGTTCTTGTTGATAAAATTTCATTGTAAACTTTTAGTCATATTCATTTATAACTTCATCTTAGAATTCAATCGTCAGAAGATACCAAATACTCGCATTTGCAAATCTGGTTAATACGAGTGTGACTGAAATTCACTGAACCCATATCAAAATTTGATATTGATCTAATAATGTTAAATCTAATAAGAGTATTTAATATTAAACAAATAGATATGTCTTCTTATTTGAACTTAATTCTCTTAAAAATTCATAAAAACGAAAAATACACCATTTTTGTCCTTCTATTTTAAATTTAAAAAATTTAATAATTTAATTAAAGAAAATAATGTTAAAGCATTTTTATATAAAATATGTATTTTTATTATAATAATAAAAAAATAACTAAAATATAACCGACTCAATGTGATTATCAACTGTAAATTATAAATTTATAAATTCAGTTTCGGACGGGAATTGAATTTATAAAATTACACCGAATCAAATTCACACCAAGACCAACTTGACCAAATGTGCGCCCGACTTAGACCGGTTGTTATTCGTATTCGAATATGCTGTCGGCCTGGATTAACGTTAGAAGTCGACTTTTATCCATATTATCTCCCCATCCAAACGCTATCTCACAAGTTTCCGACTTACTACGCCTGTTAATGGAGCAACCCAACAATATTCAACAAAAAAGGAAAAGCAAAAGTGAAAAGTGAAAAGTGAAAAGAAAAGGCAACCAGCTTCCAGGAAGCTGACTGCCACGTGGCGAACAGTCCCTTAGCTACTTGGTTGGATTTGTTTGTGGGCGGTGGGTGTGGGGCCTCTACATCAAGGTGTAGGCCACCGGGCTCTAAGCGGGATTTAGGTTCGGTTTGACTTGACCCACACCTCGTATTTTGTGGACCCCACTCGACCGTTCAACTCTATGAAAATTTCCAAACAACACTGACAGACGCCTGTGGGAGAGCCGCGGAGGGCACAGAGGTAGCCGCACGGATGACGACTTTCTTGTGGAGGGCTCACACGGTTTGGTTTTGTCACTATACACTGATCGTATCTAGCCTCAGAGACCTCAAAAAGTTGTCTCTCTAAGAACATCACAAAACACCGTCGTTTAACGACAACCCTGTCGCTATCACCACACTCTGCCAAACCATTCTAAATCCCCTCCTTCCTCCCCTCCCCAAAACCATTATATAAACCCCAGACCCCCTGACATTCAGAAATCACCAAGCATCCTGCGATTAACAGTAGTTGTCAGAATACTTCAAACTTGCAAACACAATCTTCAGTTCTTTTCTCTCTCTAGACGACAATATGGGTACTGTGATGAAGGCTGCTACCAACGCTGCCGGACTGGCGAAGGCTGCAAGCCTCAGAAGCCGGGCCTTCGTGACGTTCCTTGCCGGCAACGGAGACTATGTGAAGGGGGTGATAGGTTTGGCCAAGGGACTCAGGAAGGTTCGGACGGCTTACCCGCTCGTTGTGGCGGCGCTGCCGGACGTTCCAGAGGAGCACCGCCGCATGCTGGTGGAGCAGGGTTGCATAGTCAGGGAGATCGAGCCAGTGTATCCCCCGGAGAACAAGACCCAGTTCGCCATGGCTTACTACGTCATCAACTACTCCAAGCTCCGCATTTGGGAGGTAAGCATATGGTTCCGCTCTTTTACTCCAGACTCTGGACTACGAACAATATTCTTCCATCGCGTTTAAATTAATATTGCCATCGTTTTTCTTTTTCCCTTTTTACTTTAAACTACAGTTTGTGGAGTACCACAAGATGATATACCTGGACGGAGACATTCAGGTGTACGAGAACATTGACCACCTCTTTGACTTGCCGGACGGCTACTTCTACGCCGTCAAGGACTGTTTTTGTGAGAAGACATGGTCTGATACTTCCCAGTACAAGATAGGGTATTGCCAGCAGTGCCCGGAGAGGGTCCAATGGCCCGCAGAGATGGGTCCGAAGCCGCGCTGTACTTCAATGCCGGCATGTTCGTGTACGAGCCAAGCCTTTCCGTTTATGAGGATCTTCTCAACACCCTCAAAGTCACCGCTCCCACCTCTTTTGCCGAGCAGGTACGGGACCCATTTAGGTCATTTCAGCAACCTTTACTTCTTGTTCGGTCGAGTAAATACAAATCACGGTGCTATTGGTGTTACCTGCAGGACTTTTTGAATATGTTCTTTAGAGATATTTACAAGCCTATCCCTTCGGTGTACAACCTTGTCTTGGCCATGCTGTGGCGGCCAGGGATGTAAATGGATTCGGGTTTTGCAGGTACCCGAACCATTTACCCGACTCGGATTCGGATTCGGCCATTATAATTCGGTTTCTGGATCGGGTTCGGTTATAAGTTATTATTTTTTTTCGGTTCGGGTTCGGATATGGTTTTTATGTAATAATACCAAATACCCGAATACCTATACCCATATATCCGTATTTGTATACCCGTTTATCTATTTCCAATTACCCATATTATATACCCGAATTTTATACATATATACTTATATATTTATATATATACATGTATATATAAATATATATACATATATTTATGTATAATATCCTAAGATATTTTTTTTATATGAACATCATAATTCATAAGATATATAATGTTGGAAATTCAAATATTTTTGAAAGATTATAAAAACATATTTTACAAAAAAGAAAGAGCTTAACTATTTATATAAGAATATGTAATAATTAAATTGAAAAATAACATGTAATAAAATTAAATTACAATGGTGAAACTAAACTTTAATAACTATACAAATTCAAATTTAATAGTTATTTTATTAATAATTGTCAAACAAAAAAATGGTTTTGAACTAGTACAGAACATAACTTATATATGTTACCATACCAACAATACAGTGATCAAATTATTATTCAATTTTAACATCTAAAATATTTTAACAATACTTCTTAACACTTTAATATATGTGTGATAGGATTATAGTTTTATATCTAATAAAATAGATAATATTTTAACAGTACTTCTTAACACTTTAAAATTAAATATTTGATCATTTTTAAATGTACTTTTAAAAGTTTTTTTCTCTAAATAACATTAACTTTTCAAAAAATTTTCTTTTCTTAACTTTTAAAATTTTTTAAAAAATTTGCAATTCTTTTGGAATCTCTTTAATTTTTATGATTATGTTACATATCAAATTATTTATTAAATGGATATGGATATGGGTAGTTGGTATTAAAATGGATATGGATTTAGGTATGGGTAACTTGTATTTAAATGGATATGAATGTGGATATGGGTAAATAATATTTAAATGGATATGGATATGGAGAAATAACTCTTTACCCATTTGGATATGGATATGGATATGGATATTAAATTTTTATTCGGATATGGATATGGATATTTCAATATCTTACCTGAACCCGACCCATTTACATTCCTAGCAGCGGCATCCCGAGAACATCGAGCTGGAGAAAGTGAAGGTTGTCCACTATTGTGCTGCGGTGAGTGATGTTACAAACCCTTCACAAATCCACCCTCGATTTTCCTCCATTGAATAGGCCCTTTTGGATTTTCTAAAAGTTTTTAATCATTTTGAATCCTTAGAATTTTGAAAACATCCTACAGTTATTTCCGAGAGGAGTTTTTTTAAAAATAATATTCTGAAAATAATTATTAATGAATATTTTATATATTAAAGTGATAATAATTTTAAAAAATAATATTAAATATAAGAAATGCAATATAAAATCCACACATGTTAACACTATATAAATTTACGAATAAAAAAAAATGAGAATTCGATAGTAATCCATTTTTCATGAATGCAATATAATTGATTTTATTTTTTTTATAAGTGGGTTTTTAATTATTTTGATTAAAATAGAATAGGCGGTATACAAACCCAAATTGCATCCAAGTTACATATGGCTTGCTAATTGGGGCAAATTTGTAAATTCATTGGTGATTCAGGGGTCAAAGCCATGGAGGTACACGGGAAAAGAAGAACACATGGAGAGGGAAGACATAAAAATGCTGGTGAAGAAATGGTGGGATATTTACAACGATGACTCTTTGGATTATAGGAGTAGAGCCGAAAGCGAAATTGAGAAGCGAATGGCGGCGCTATCGAAGGCCGGTGCCGTTAAACACGTTAGGGCACCATCGGCTGCCTAGGCTGGCCATATGCAAATTTAGTTGCTGAATTGAAGTAAATTTGGATGCGTAGTTTTTTAACTTTGTACATAGCTCAATTAATTTTCAACTTAGAATTGAAGAGGATGGCCTTGGCTTTTAGAGGAGGCCTCTCCTGGTGTAGAAGATTGTTTAAGTAAGGAGATTTTCGATTGCTTGTGACGTTTATGTAATTTGTATCATGTTGGGTATGTGAATATAAATTGAAGTATATATTTGATAGAGAAGTTTGTTTGCATAGTTTTTATAACTGTTGGGATTTTTTTTTTCAACATAGGACTTCATTTTTGGAATGTTACAAATTGGTCCTTCAATCCATTGTATGATGCTGCCGTAGCCTTCCACTCTTTATTATGCAATTTGGGTATGCACCAAATTACAAAAAATTAAAAAAGGGAAAATTATTTTTTTTTTGACGTGCACTGAGCAATTTGTCTAATTGGACCTGGTTAGGCCGAAAAAAAAATGCAATCTAGAAATTTCTTCCAATTAATTCATCAATTTTGGGGTAATTTTCATAATTACCATGTCTTACCCAAAATAAAAAAAAGCATAAACATGAATTACAATATTTTGCAGATACCAAGTTTCACGTGAATTGACCAAAATATCCACAAGGTATTCCCACAATTCCTTAACCACCTGCATTCTTCATGCAGAATAATTTACTGAACATTCAAAATAAATGGTCAAATTAAAAACGACTCGTGCCTCACGCTCTTGACTTCCAACTAACCCCATAGAAGGTAAAAATTAGCAAGATCAACAATCAGAACTACAAGTTACCACATTCAGCGGCGTAATATTTTTATTTCATGTCACCTTCACCACACCACCTCTTTTCTTTTTTCTTTTTTTTCTTTTTTAAATTGAGTAGTACGTATAGAACTATTGACAAATCTTGCACGCAAGCTTTTCGGAATTTATGGATCAAGCTTATTATTTTTGGACTTCTTCTCTGTTGGCTCTAGTAAATTTGGCTGCGTAGTCAGTGGTTTACGATTCATAATTTTAGGTCAATTTTTGATAATTAGATATAGTTTTTTGATTTTTTAGTTTTAATATTTACAAACCAAATCAAATGAATTTAATTATAAACTAAACTAAATCAAACTAAACCAAATCAAATCAAACCTAAAATTTCAGTTTTATTTAGTTTGATTTGATTTGATTTTAAATTTAATTTATTATTATTTAATAAATATATAAATAAATTATTTATTTAATTTTTATTATCAAATATGTATGTAAATACACGTACATTTGTGTGTGTGCTTGTATAATATATATGTATGTATATATTTACGTATATGTATATGTATACGCATATATATTCATATAAATATAAAAAATATGTATATGTGTGCACATGTGCGCGCGCGCATACACATACATATATGTATTGTATATACGTATGTATAAATATGTAAATACATATATTTATCACTTATGTATATGTGTGTGTACACGTATACACATATATATATTTACATGTGTGCGCATATGTGTACATATATGTATGTATATATATTTATATGAATAGATAAAATTTATATGTATAACTATATATATATTTATATATATGTGTGTGTGTGTATTTTTGTTTTATAGAAGAAAAATATTTTCAAAATTTTAGATTTTGATTTAGACTGATGTGGTTTAATTATTTTAAACTAAACCAAAATAAACTAAATCCAACTAAATTAAATTTAAGAAAACTAAATTAAATTTTAAAAATTGATTTAATTTGGTTTAATTTGATTTTGTAAACTCTTATTATGCACAGTAGGATTGGGTCAAATGATCGAAACCCAATTTGTTAGGAGTCCACTTGAACTGTTTTGAGTTAGTTTCGGGTACTGAGTCCCCATTGGTAAAATTGCATTGCTAACTCCAAGTCATATCCGTTGGTATGGTTTCCTTGAGAGCATTATATTCATATCTTTTACTAAAAAAAAAAATTTGACCATATGACTTTTTATGCTGAATATGTAGAGTTTATTTATTTATTTATTTTTTTAAGAGATAGGGAATAGTGTTTTCAAAGAGTAATATTTAAAAGAATTTGATACTTATAAATAATTTATAACATTTGAGATTTACACAATTCTCGTTATTCCATTTCGAATTTGACAAATTTTATTAATAACATATTTTTAATATTTTATTTAGTTAAAAATAAAGTTTAATAAATTTTTTTTTTTAAATAATAATGAAAAATAACTTAATTATTATAACTCACTCAACGTGATTATCAAGTTTTAATTTATAAATTTATAAATTCAATTCCAGTCCGACTTACACCGAATCAAACTCACACCAAGACGGACTTGACCAAAAGCAAGCCCGACTTGGACCAGTAGTTTTTCATATTCGAATATTCTGTGTCTAGAGGTCGACTTTTAACCGGATTATCTCGTTATCCAAAACCTGTCTCAGAAGTTTCCTACTGACCACGCCCGTTAATGGCGCAGCGCAACCCAACAATATTAAAAAAAGAAAAAAAAAAGTGAAAAGAAACCAAAGCAATTTGCTTCCAGGAAGCTGATTGCCACGTGGCGTAACCGCCCCGGCGTTTAGGGGGTTGTGTGGATTTCGTCGTGGACGGTGGATCTGGGGCCTCTAGATCTAGGTATAGGCCACCGGGTTCAAATTGGGATTTAGTTCGGGTTTAATTTGACCCACAACTCGCATTTTGTGTGTCCCACTCGACCGTTCAACTCCACGAAAATTTCTGAACAACTCTGACCGACTCCTGTGGGAGAGCCACGCAGGGCAAAGAGGACACGTGGCGCACGGATGACGACTTTCTTGTCGAGTGCTCACACGGTTTGGGTTGTCGTTAGAGCTGGTGGTCGGTGACAGTTGGAGACCGATTTTTATTGAATTTATAATTGGTTCTCGCATGTGCGAATCAGTCCGGATTCTGTGCTATATTTGATGCATGTCTTAGCAATTGAATGCCGATTCATGCATGAACTCAGTTTTGGTTTGCAGGCAATAATCCCGCTTCATGTCAAATGACAGAAATGACCTCCGGTTTTAGTCGTAATTTAAGATGCATCCAATGGACCGGCAGCGGGAATTTAGGTGGACCTGGGGTGATTGGTAAACACAGACATAGGATGCTCTTGATGTACACGACTTTTCGTATTGAATTAAATTAACGTTATCCACTTCGTAATTTTTAATTTATTAAATTTCCTTTTACTTGCACCGACCCCCATATCCAGAATTTCTATTTGGAAAGTTGCAGAGGCGTTAGATTCAACTGCCGCAACAGGCGGACACACATACAGTCCGATGTTTTCAGTAACTGATGACCGGAAGATTCAGGATTCAACTGTCGCTCCCTGTACGTAGGTCCCTAGAACATTAAACGACGCCGTTGCCTCTCAAAACCCACCACGAAAAGACTAAAACCCCGTTGTTTAACACGACACCCTTGTCCCCATCAGTCCCTGATTCACGTAAAAATTTTTTAATTCCCCAAAACTCCTATATAAACCCCAGGCCCCTAGCGTTCACAAACCACCAAACATCCTCGGATTTCAAGTTCTTCTTCTCAGTCAAACTTCCTAATTTCCTCTTCTACACACTACATCTCTTTTCTTCTCTCTCTAAAAACAACAGCAAGAATGGCTCTTGAACTTTTGGTTAGTGCTGCCAACAACGCCGTTGGCCTGGTGAAGGCGGCGAGCCTCACTAGCCGGGCCTACGTGACGTTCCTAGCTGGCAAAGGTGACTACGTGAAGGGCGTGATCGGGCTGGCCAAGGGCCTCCGGAAGGTCAGGACCGCCTACCCGCTTGTGGTGGCTGTCCTGCCGGACGTGCCGATGGAGCACCGTCGCATGCTGACGGCGCAGGGCTGCATAGTCCGGGAGATCGAGCCGGTATACCCGCCTGAGAACCAGACCCAGTTCGCCATGGCCTACTACGTCATCAACTACTCCAAGCTCCGCATCTGGGAGGTAAGCATACTGCACAGTCTTTTGTTTATGTAAACAAATATTCTCCTGATACGTGTAATATACATATGGGGCAGTGGATCCATTGCCCGTGAATATATAGAACCAAAGAAAAGCTCAAAATATATCTATAAAATTACTATTTACTGCATGTGATTTTAAGATTGTTTTCAGAAAAATAAGTTTTTGCACTCTTAAATCTTGAGGTCTAAATTTTAACTTTTACTGAATAGAAGTTCGGGATGGAAAATATTTTAAAATGGCCACTGCGAGTAAATAACCTCAGTGGTTGTTCTGAATCTTTTGGTTGCAGTTCGTGGAGTACCACAAGATGATTTACCTCGACGGAGATATTCAAGTGTACGAGAACATCGACCATCTCTTTGACCTCCCGGACGGCTTCTTCTACGCCGTCAAAGACTGTTTCTGCGAGAAGACGTGGTCCCACACGCCTCAGTACAAGATCGGTTACTGCCAGCAATGCCCCGAGAAGGTCCATTGGCCGGAGGCGGAGATGGGTCCGGCGCCGCCGCTATACTTTAACGCCGGCATGTTCGTGTATGAGCCAAGCCTCTCCGTCTACGACGATCTTCTCAACACCCTCAAAGTGACCACTCCCACGCCTTTCGCCGAGCAGGTAGTGAGCCTGACCTGTTCCCGTCATCTGACGTCGTGTTTTAATTCACATATTTGTTGGGTCGAGTTCGGAATGGATCTGTGCTTAATGGTTGTATTCGCAGGACTTTCTAAACATGTTCTTTCGGGATATTTACAAGCCTATCCCTCCGGTGTACAACCTCGTGTTGGCCATGCTGTGGCGCCATCCGGAGAACATTGAGCTCGAGAAAGCAAAAGTTGTTCATTACTGCGCTGCGGTGAGTGATATTACCAAACCACCCTTCATATTTCTCGGTCCATAACTCTAATAATCTTGAAATATATACCAATTTCACCGGATCTTTTAGTGAAAATAATTTTTATAAATGTTAATAGTACTTTTTATTTTTGAAATATTTCTCTAAAGCAAATCCAAACAAGTCTTAGGGTTATTTGCCACCTCAAAAATTGGGTTTTGTTTAGAATCTCTTATAGAGTCCTAAGGGTAAATTTGTAACTTAATGGTGATTCAGGGGTCAAAGCCATGGAGGTACACGGGGAAAGAAGAGAACATGCAGAGGGAAGACATAAAGATGCTAGTGCAAAAATGGTGGGATATTTATGATGATGAGTCTCTGGATTATGGGAGGAGAAGCGTGAGCGAAACAGAGAAGCTTATAGCGGCGCTGTCGAAGGCCGGCGGTGCTAACTACATCACAGCCCCATCGGCGGCCTAGGCTGGCAGCCAGTGGTTTTAGTTGCTTAGCTGGGGTTCTTATGGGTGTGTTTTTAATTTTTTATATTTAAATAGATTTTTTTTTCTATTTTATTTACTTGATTGAAGGGATGGGGATGGCCTTGTGTTTCAAAACCGAATAAGATTAATTGTAGGGAGATCTAAAACTGGTTTTGGCTTTTGGGTTCAATTTGTAATTTGTTGGGTATGTGAACATAATGAAAACATATATTTAAAGTTTCCTTGTGTTTAGAAATGTTGTGATTTTTTCTTTTTTTTTGGGGTGCATAATAATATAATTTTTGAATCCTATAAATTGGTTTTCCCTTCTTTGTTATTTAATTTTGGTGTAAAATTTCCGAGTAGATAGAGATAATATAGAAAATAAAAAGAAGGAAGAGCTTAAGGACAATTGGAGATTGAACTCTTCAATTAATCTTGAATGTGATTTCTCTTGACTGAGGTGTTTGATTTCATTATTTTATTCCAAGGTTCTCACACATTGGTGCCCAAATGGCTCCATTGACAATGGCTATTTCTTATTTCAATGAGGAAAAGAAAGAAGGAAGAGGGAAAGAAAGATCAAAGCTAAATTAAGAAGGATGGATGAGTTTATCAATGAATTTGGATAATGCCCATTGAAGGGTTTGCTCTTTCGTAGTAAAAGCATGGTTCAGTTAGTAAAGAATCTTCACCTTTGATTTAAAAGCAAGGATCTCGTCTAGAGAGAGGGACGGAAACTTAACGGGGAATATGGAAGGTTTAAACTCAACTCTGTCTCCTTTGCTTTCCTTCTCCACTTGCAGCATAGAAAGACACGACACGAACAGAACCCCCATCCTACTGGAACCCCAAATTCTACCCTGTTGCTGTTGGTGAATTAATATGGGCTTCTTAGAGTCAAATAACTGGTTATTCATCGTCAGTTCCTCCTGTGCTACACCCACTAGTTGCTGCTGCTGGAGAACATTCCCCATTCTCCATAAAGAAGCACGAGAACCCAGAGCACACAGGGCTCTGTTAAACTTCAACGTTTCTTTTTTTGGGTGAGAGCGATAGAAAGATATACCGGGAGCAATCACACTGCCGGCGGGAGGGCAAAGCTAATTTTCTTTTATTTTCATTTCCTTAAAATTGTCAAATTCTTAAACTTCCATGGCACAAAAGTAAGTTTGGTTGAATTTTTGCTGTTCAATGCTCTGTTTTTGTTGCCGAGGGGGGAAAAAAACAAATTAGGAAAAACAAAAACCGTGGCTCACATTCTCTCAATATCTGTCTGTAAACTTTCCGTTTCTCCGATTATTAAGCTCGCATGAGAGACCAATGAAATGGACATGGCTGCTGCTAAGCTTTTTCCTTTAGAGAGACGGACGATTCAACTAATAACTATAACCTGGGCACGCTTCAGGGTTTTTGTGATGTTTCTCCCTCCTGGTACGGGTGTTGGTAGGTGGGGTGTTACTAGGTGGTTGATCTGGAACTGGAGAAACAAATTTATTTTTGATGAGGAGTTTCAGAGGCTGGTGGATTCTAGGAAGGTCAGAGGGGTGGCCAATTTGTTCCCAGCCACTCCCTAGAGCTGAGAGAGCCACTCAGTGAGAAGTAATCTACGACAGAGGGTTCCTCCGAGGAGAGGTAGGGATGGAACCTTTAAATAAGACGGTCTAAAAGTGGGACGTAGAGATTTCTTGAGGGGCGTTGAGGGCGAGTAGAGTAGAGGTTTTTCTTGAAACTTCGGCGTTGGCTCAATTCTCTTTGCTGAGGCTTGTGATGTTTGGAAGGGTGTTAAATTTGGCTTGGAATTTGAGTATTAGGTGGACTATTTTGGAAATAGATTTCAAAAATTTAATTGACATGATCTCATGTAATAAGATTTCTATTTCCAAGTTTATCCTGATTGTTGAGAGAATCAAGGACCTTCTCTAATTGTAGTGGTAGTTAGAGATTGTTTGCACCAACAGTTGGTCTAATTCATGTGCAGACTTTCTAACTAGGTTGAGCATTTCTCTTCTCATGGGGTTTAAGGAATGGACTTTTCCCATCCACTAATTTGAGAGCCTTACTTAATTGTGATAGATCTAGTATTTCTGTTGATAACTGATCTTTCCTAGCCTTTGACCCCTTTTCACAACCCCAAAAAAAAAAAAAATTCATTATGATTGGACATTTCACTTGGATGGTTCAACCAAAGATAAAATGGTCATGTTTTATTGTATTCAATTCAGTTTAGATTTTCTATTTCACAATAAATATAACTTTTGTGCTTTTTTAAATAAAATTTAGTTGAAGAGATTCTGAATTTTACCTAATTAACTTTTTGGATTCTTATTGGATCCCAAAAACAATATGCAGAATAATAAATAAATATAATGTAGAAATTAAAAGATCAACCAAAAAAAAAAAACCCATTGTGTGTGGTAAAAAATTATGATAGGTTTTTGATCAGAGAAAGAATTTTTATTATGAATAATAGTAGAATTGTAAATAATTTCTTCTTAGATAATTAAAGTAGCACATAACTACTTATTCTAAAGTGCACAAGGAATATTAACTCTCTTAAAAAACTTTTCTTGACCGAGAATTCATTGATTCCAAACAATTCTAAAAACAGTTCTCTTGTTCACACAACATTTTTACTTGCTATATATATATATATATATATATATATATATGTAAACTCCACCCTCTACACTTTTAAAAAGAATCTTACACTTTCTAAATTCTAGATAATTTTGAAAAATTCGAATAATTACTAAGGTTAGACAAGCGTGGAGGTTTCGATAATCACAATATTAGACGAGGCTACTAACAGTTCTCTTGCCGAATTAACTAGGGGACTGCAATTCTATCTCCCCTACAAGAGATAATTATCTCTTTCTTCCCTCGTTCTTTGTGAGGAGACTGTTATCTGGAAATGTCTCCCCTAATGTGATTGATTGTTTTCTAACTCGGAATCTCATCGAGTACTTATTCAACTGCGACAACAATCACGTAGAACTCGGATGATGGCAAGGACATGACGGGAAGTGACGACAAGCTCTGTTCTTCCCTGTCGTCTGTTCTTTTCGAGATCGGATCAACATACCCTCAATCTCGCTTCTCTCTGTCTGTATTCTCTTCAGACTTAATTCTGCCAGTCGAGTTGGGATCTCCCTGTTCTTCTCTCTTCAATTTGCCTGGGCTGAATATTGACGTCAGTCGGAATTGGCAATTGAGAGAGGGTCCAGGATTTTCTCTCTCGACAAGTTGGAGAGGTTGGGCTTCTGGATTACTTTCCTTCTTCACTTCGGCGCTCTCCCTGTTCTAGGCTTCTCTATGCGTGAGTCGACAGTGGATACGAAAGCGAAGACGGTGAGGATTGAGCCGACGAATAACGTCACTGGTGGTCTGTCTATTAATGTTCTCTTCCGCAATTGCCCGCCTTCGAGCTCAGATTGACCTTGAGCTCGATTTCTCCTTCGATCAAGTACTCTTACGTCTCGGTCTTCTCGACTGGATCTCTCTGAAGGCTTCGTCACACGTGGTCTGAGAGTCGGCTGTGGCATACCAAGGTTTTAGCCACAAAGATGATGCAGTTAATCATTTTGATACTCTAGCCCCTCAATTCTTCGTCCCTTGATCATTTTGGTCCTTGATTTGTCAATACTTCACGTACATCAACCTCTAAACTTTGAATTTATTAATTATCTAGCTTTGAAATTGATACTATTGTTAGGTCCCGTCAAAAATACACAAAATAACATATAAATATAGTGTGATAATTAAAAGAAGAATATCAGAATTTTTATGTGAAAAAACTTTCGTATAAGGTAAAAAATTTTGGAATCCTCTAGTTCTAGGTCAAAATTTTTACTATGAATGATAGCAAGATTCTAAGTAATTTCTTTTCAATCAAATGTTAAGGATACACACAACTTCTTCTTCTGCCATATAGAATAAATCCTAACTCTCACCAGGAACCTTTTGTTTTGTATGTGAATTCATTGATCTGAAACAGTTATTAGGGCTTTTACTTGCACAATATTTTTGCTCTCAAAATATATATACATAGATTTCGCCCTTGATACTTCTAAAGCAAGAAGAGTTTTATATTTCCCGATTCTTAATGAAATTGGAATATTCACCCACGTTAAAAAAATTTGAGGCTGGAATAATTATCAAATTTTTATAAGACTTAATCAATATGAAACCCAATATGATGTCATTTCTTTCTTTCCAAAACCCAGTTGTGAACTTGAGTTTGGTTTTATATTAGTGCATAATGATGTTTGTAGTTAATCAATAGTACAGCTTGTGTTGTCAAAAAACAGAAATTAACTTAGATTCATGAAATTTGCATCTCTTGCTTTTACATGCCAAGAGGAACAGTATGAATGAATGAATATGCTGGGTAATGAATATAGCAGACACGCGGCAGCCATGCAAGTTGAAATTGCTTCTGCCACGTTGTGAGCCCCACGTTAGCAAATGCTGTGCCATCACGTGGCCAAGCCAAGTGTTGCCCGACGCTGTAGAGATGAGCTTTAGATTTGGAACTTCTTTTCTTGCAAGAAAGAAAGCGAGAAAGGACTTGCGGAACTCTTCCTCAATAATAATAATAATAATAAATAAATAAATAAATAAATTATAGGGAAAAACATGTTGGGAAGGCAATCTCTCGTTTCTTCCATCAGGTGTCATATATTTTTAGTATCTATCGCCTTATTCTTTTACGGCAGTTTATGAGTTAAGGCAAGATGAATCATGACCGGGCGTATGTGACGTTCTTGGCAGGAGACGGCGACTACGTGAAGGGAGTGGTGGGGCTAGCCAAAGGCTTGAGGAAGGTTAACGCGGCGTACCCGCTCGTGGTGGCCGCGTTGTCGGATATGCCGGAGGAGCATCGCCGCATGCTGGCAGAGCAGGGCTGTGCTATCCGTGAGATAGAGGCCGTGCAGCAGCCGGACAACGGCACGAAGTTCGCCTGGGACTACTACGCTATCAATTATTCCAAGCTCCGAATATGGGAGGTAATTTTCTTTAAAAGAAGAAGGATGTTAAGCTTTGCAAACTAAGTAGTAACAGCATTTTCTAACAATAGTAAGCGCCCTGTCGTCTCTCTTTCTCCAGACATGTCTTTTGCATGTGTGTCCGGAGTTTGTGGAGTACCGGAAGGTGATATACTTGGATGGAGACACCCAGGTCTACGACAATATTGACAACCTCTTCCACCTGCCGGACGGTTACTTATACGCCGCTGTGGACTGCCTGTGTGAGGCTTGGGACCAACGTTGCCCCGAAAAGGTCCCATGGCCGCCGGGGTTGGGCCCCGAGCCCCTTCTCTATTTCAACGCCGGCGTGCTCGTGTTCGAGCCCAGCCTCTCCACCTACCACGATCTCCTCACCACCCTCCAACTCACTCCCCCTACCAGTTTCGCTGAACAGGTACCGGCTAGATTTTTTTTTTCTTTTTTTGTGCCCCAACCAAGAAGAAAATTTTATGGATGAACAAATTCTGCAACTGCTACTAAACTTGTCCGTCGTGAAAAGGTCCTTTACTGTTACCCAGAAGCTGCTCTTTGATTCTGAATGAAACCAATGTTGATTTTGAAAAATTCGCTTCGGAGGACACCATTAATTTGATAGACTCTGGTTTAACTCCTTAACATTTTGAATTATATTAATCAAACACCTGTGCATCATAAAATTTCCAAAATTGAGCAGTTGTTGCTTACTCAAGTTTTGCTTTTATTGGGCTTGGTGGCAGGACTTCCTAAACATGCTCTTCAAGGATATCTATAAACCCATCTCTCCAATTTACAACCTTGCATTGGCCACGTTGTGGCGTCACCCGGCAAACATTGAACTTGACCAAGTGAAAGTTGTCCACTATTGTGTTAAGGTATATACAGATATACAAGCCTAGAATCTTATTGAATTGAGCTTTTTTCAACTTTTAACATGGATTGCATTACTATTTTTGTAATGATGTTTCAGTCTGTGGAGATCAGGGGTCAAAGCCATGGAGATACACGGGGAAGAAGAGAACATGGACAGGGAAGATGTCAGAATGCTGGTGAACAGGTGGTGGGAAATTTACAACGATGGCTTCCTCGACAGTTCTTCAGCTGCCGACGGCCGTCCCGACGAATTCACCGGGGTGCATCATCTTGTTACCTCGGCAGTGTAGCCTGTTCTAACAGTTTCGCCGGATTGCTGTTCTCTTTTTTGGGGGCTGGGGGGTTGCAGTTAGCTTATATAAATATTTATAAGTAGTTTTGTGTAAGTGTTTATTAATAAAATTATAGAATTCGGCATTTAATATATTTAATTTTAATATTTTAATTTAATAATTATTTAAAAATTTTAAAAATAATTTCTGGCAAACTTGATTTATTGAAAGTTGAATAGAAGCCCAATTTAACAGTTTGGCTTAATTGGATTAAAATTAGGCTCCAACTGGAACTGAAACTCAAGGCAAGCCCAATTTAGAGAAGTTGAGCCCAGAGTTCAATTTGCATTAGGATTGGCTCAACTGCAGCCTCCCTTGCGTTTGAAAGCCTTTTTTTTTTTTTTTTTTTTGGTTGAAGGAAATGCATATTACTTAATAATTTAAATCCAACAAAATTTATATTATCATATTATGTTGCTAATGAATTAAAATTAAAAAAAAGGGTTGAAGTTCAATTTTCCAAATTTAGTTCCAATTTTACATAATCCTCCTTTCTGTAGAAATCTTCTTTCATTTTCTAATTTTAATTCAATTCTTTCATATTGCATCGGATAAAGCCCCAAAACGGTCTTTTCATTCTACTCTTTGCATCTACGTAATTTTTAACCATTTTCAATTTCTAATTAACAAAAGTGATCTTACTTAATTTTTAACCATTTTTAATTTCTAATTAAAAGAGTGATTTTACTTATTTAAAATTTCTATTTATAGGGTTTTTAGTTCAAAATAATTGAAAATAAAAATATTCAAATTCCTGTGTGTTGTAATCAGTGGCGTAATCATAAATAATTTAAATTTTTACTAAATAAATATATTTCTAATATTTTAATTAAAAACAATTCATCCATATCCAATTTACTCTCCTCTAATAAACAATTTAGACATTTGAATTAAGTAATTATTATAATTATTGTATTAAATATTTATTTATCAAATTTTGTATTTTTTAAATCAAAATTTACAAATATATTAAATTTACATATTTCACCATTTTTTTCATTATTTTTAAAATTAATTTTTTTTTTTTTAAAAAACACTAACTTTCGCAAATACAATCCCACCCACCTAGCAGGTGGCAGCCTGCTAACAGATACGCCAGTAAGTAAGCTACGTGTGTCGGTTCATGCCAAAGCCAACTGGCACATGGCAATCCACGTGGCACCAGCAGATTGCCGTTTGTCTATTCTCATGGTACACAGCTCTTGTGCTCGTCACTAGCCAGCGGCGGTGAAGAACAAACTTGGTTCCTCCCCCAAAATTTAAATTAGTCTAATTTGTTAATAAAATTCAGATAAATAATTTTTATACGATTTATTTCCCCAAGCATTCAAAGTGCAGAATTATTAGACATTTTCTAAAATTTCCGGCAAGTTCTTGCTAGCAAATATTTATTGGAATATTATGGTTCTTAATATTTTTATATTCCCGTCTCCTTTTATTATTAGAAAATGGCATTTTCTCGATAACATTGCTGAGATGGGAACGTGATATAAGTCTTTCTTTAATAAAATAATTAAATCTTGGTTCCAGTAATAAATAATTACATTGATCTTCCACTCTAACTTACTGTTAGTTTTTCCAAGTTGATAATTAGGGCGCCAATGTTCAAGTGCATCTTATATACTATTTAATTCTTGTATAATTTTTTTCTCTAATATGTATATATATGAATATGTTATAAAAATTCAAATACCAAAATAGAAAAACTAATTTTTAGCTGCACCTAATTACAATGATAATTTGCTTAATTTTTAGGAGATCCACAATTTAGCTGCTGCTCATTCCAATAAATTTACCGTGTGTATTAATGTGCAAGATTTTAATCAGAATCTTATTTTCAAACTGAAATTTTAGAATTATAATCTGATTAAAATATTTGATAAGTCAAAATTGATTATAAATATTTGTAATTTAAAATAAATAGATTAGATATAAAATTAAGTAATCGATTTGTTAAAGATTGAATAATATTTTTTATTAAATTTTTACACTTAAGTGTAAGAAACATTATTTTTTCTTATTAGATTGAATTTTTTTTTGTTAGATTTCAATTACTCATTAGATTTCGATATAAATTAACAGATACAAATTTTATACCATACTGAATTGAATTTAGATATATGAATAAGTAATCGAAGTTGGATTGATTTAATTTAATTAAATTCTAACCTATTAATGGCCTACTTATATGTTTTAGGGATAACCAGAGGAGGGTGAAGTAACTGACACTTTATTATATTACCTCAACAAACTAACAATGTTCCTGCAGTGCCTCCGAATTTTGGTTTCTTTTTTGTAGGTATGAAGTCAAAGTACGTGAACTTCCTTGATGTGTTGTCAAACTAAGGAAAGAAGATACACTTTCTTCAGTTTTTTTTCTCCTTTTCTGGAGTTTCCTTCAATTTTATTTTCTTGGGTCTACAAGTGAAGTGCAACAAGGGGAAAGCTTTATGATGCCTTAGTTCTCTTACTATATATAGATGTACAGATACTAGTTAAAATAAATGGATGTTAACTGGTTTTGTTGCTCCTTTTTGTCAATTGGGAAGTTTTCTGTCGTCTTTTCAAGTCTACAGATCATAAGAACAAGTTACATCCTAAACATATCTAATTTATACATGTATATATCTGTGTGATGTAAATGTCAACTGTCCCCTGAATGAGTCCTCTTCGCACTCATAATATCCTGGAAATCTTTCGAACCAAAGAGAACCCCATTTTCATCCAACTAATTGATCTGATTCTACCGCCTGCCTTGTCTCTCATATGCAAAATTCACAATTTTCAGTTCTCTCAAATGACCTAATTGCTTTGACCTGATATGCTATCCACTCTCCCCCAAGTGCGGAGGGGAGATGGCCACAAAGAGATGGCTACTCTAGTTGGGAAAATTTTTTAAGCATCTTGTTTCAGGAAATTCCATTGGCAGCTCTATTGCAGTGCATGGTTGGACTAATTACCTAGGCAATGGGAAATGTCAGTCAAAAAAAGATAGGATGAATAACATTCAATATTATTTCCACTTGATGTAATGTTAAAGAGTTTGTTTGGACGAACATGAATGGCGTAACATTTGAAACGCCAAGCAAGCAAGCATCCATATGGACTCCAGACAAACAAATATGAAAATACTAAATAAAACCAGAAGGTGAATTCTTACCTTAAGATTTACAAACGCAGACTACATGGAGGATCAGCAAAATATCCTGGAAAATGGCAACATGATCGTTCCGAAGTGGCTGGTCCAGATTGATATCGAGGAGTTCGAACCAGGAGTGGTTCAAAACATACTCTGTTACCGCTGATAATATGATTCAAAAGAGCATCCACTCCTGTTGCTGTGTTCCTGGTTCACAAATAACTATGAATTTGGTCCCTGCAGGAAAACAAACCACAATTACAATATAATAAAGCAACTGATTCACGTTCTAAGAGTAACTGCAATGTCCTGTAAACTCGAATGTACTATCTGTTTTCTAAATTACAATCTAAAAAGATGTATCTAATAAAGTTGTACAATGATAAGTTATTTGATTCATCCGCAGTTAGCAGGATGAAATTGAAAATTTGAAACTTCGTGCGAGATAATAAGGGCAAATTAGTGCATCCCTGCATATCGACATTTGATATTGTCAATTTTGTCCATGGGAGGGCTGCTAAAGGAATATTACGAGTATTATCCTATCTCTGCATCATCATCAGCGCAGTGATGATATCAATGCCGCACTAGCAGTTTGTCACTCTGGAACTTTTTTAACTAATTCTAAGTAAAACAATTTCTCTCAGAATACTAATTCTTTAGTAAGACTAGATTAACGAAATTACAACCGGATGAACCAGTAAGCAATTGTCAGCAACGGATATCCAAGGTTTCAGCTTCCGGAATCTCGATCCCCGAACATTCTGCAGTCGGCGGCTGCTGCTGAGACATAACCTGCATCGAATCGAATATGATGAACTCCGCAATCTCAAGTTATCTTTCGTATAGTTTGTCATCTTCTTGCTTGGAAACAGGAAACATCCAGAGAAAACATTTTTATCCACAGAAGAAAAATACGTTGTTTTAACGCGTTGTGAGAAGAGAAAAAGTCTTTTTCCCGAGAAAATTTTAAGACTGGGAAAGGTTTCTCGTGTAAGAGATAGATCTGAAATTTAACTTGTAGAAGATGAGACTTGTGATTTGTTGGGACGTAGAGGCTGTAGATTGCCGCCACTTTCTCAAAACCGAACCCAGACTCGATTGCCTTTCAGCTGTTTGTGGAATGACTAAAATGCCCCTTCGTCGCCATTGTGGTAGTTGGGACTTTTTGGGATCCAATTCATATACAAGGCAGCGTGTGCCTCCATTAGTAGCCACGCCGCTATCTCTATCCCTCTCGCTCTCCCTCTCTCTGTCGCTGTGGCCGAGAATGGCGGTTAAGGAGAGTTCGAACCCAACGGTGGAGATCGACAAGCTCAGCTTCACCTACCCCGGAATCGACGGCCACCCACCTCCTGGTTCCACGCCTCTCATCGACGACTTCTCTCTCACTCTGCACTCCGGCGATCGATGCCTCCTCGTCGGATCCAACGGCGCTGGTAGTTTCAAACGCTACACCTATTATTGTTCTTGAGAAGCTAACATGGTAGCAAATTGTTTCATCAATTAATAGGTGATTGTGCTGGTATAATTTTGTCTAGGGAAAACGACAATACTGAAGATACTGGGAGGGAAGCACATGGTGGAACCTAACATGGTTCGCGTGTTAGGGAGATCAGCATTTCATGACACTGCCTTGACTTCTTCTGGTGATCTCTGCTATCTCGGGGGAGAGGTTGGTCTTTATTACTCAAATCTTGTTTATTTATGCGAAATGTTCTGTTATTTCGAGCAATTATGCATTTGCATACTTGAATTTGCATCATGTTTACTCATTTACGTGCATTTTTAGTTAATTTAACTGTAGTATTATGCTTGATCTTCAATTGATTTCTCATTCACATTGGCAGAGACGGAGGTTACTGATTATCTGATTGTTTCGTGGGATTGAATAATTGAAAGTTTTGTTGAAATGTTCTGGCACTTATTTCACTTGCTTTAACTTGTAATTAATTATTGCTTGGGAATTTTAATTCAGAAGCAGGAGCTTTTTGAATCTGAAATTTATTTCCATGGGATTTTCTTTGTGCTAGGATTTGACTCAATGCATAATTTCGGAGAATGAGTTGACGGCATGATATAATGAGTTGTTTCCCCTAGCATATTCCCTAGTGAATTCTGATATAATTGCTACTAGCTTTTGTCTCATTTTATGAGTTCAAAATTTTGCCCAATTAATTGAAAAGGACTAAGACAAGAAGTAGTTGATTTTTCTGTTCAAATGGAATCAAAATCTGGGTCGATTTATTTGGTAAAAGCGTGGAGTTTGGTCTCCATTTCTTTCCTGTGCGTTGCAGGTGAGGAGATTCTTCTTCAACTGGAATGACTCCGCTAAATTCACCAATTCATGTTTAAGTCTAGGACTTCTTTAATTCTTAAGGGACAGGAAAAGGAAATTATGTTGTCTGTTAAATGTTCTCTCTAAATTAACTTAGCTCACTGAAACAAGTTAAGGAATTTTTATTCTTCTTCGTTATCTGTTCCTTATAATTCACTTTTTTTCCTTTTCTTAAATCTAGATTAGGTTTTAAGTATGTTGAAGAAGGAACATTTTATATCAATCAAGGAAATCAAGGATTCGGCTTTTCTAATGATAATAATTTGTATCTAAGTGAACCTTTCTCTTTTGTAGTGGAGGCGAGATGTTGCTTTTGCTGGATTTGAGGTTCCAATACAAATGGACGTTTCTGCTGAGAAAATGCTTTTTGGGGTGTCAGGCATTGATCCTCAAAGAAGAGATGAACTGATTCAGGCAAGAATATATTAATATTTGGGTATACAATAGCTCAACCTCTAAGCCCAAGATGTCCGCTGACATACCCGTGACTTTGTACTTGTTGGATTAGGTGTTAGGTGTTGATCTATCATGGAGAATGCACAAAGCATCTGATGGTCAAAGAAGACGTGTTCAGATCTGTATGGGCCTATTAAAGCCATTCAAGGTATCTTAAAATTCACAGTAGTCTTAGGTTTCTCCTTTCTGACCAATATTCTCTGCTTGGGGAATTCGTTAAATTTTTGTCCATCTTAGGGAGGTCCTCATTTGTGCAGGTACTTCTTCTTGATGAGATTACAGTTGACCTTGACGTGCTTGCAAGGGCAGACCTGCTGAAGTTTCTTAAAAAGGAATGTGAAGAACGAGGTGCCACAATTATTTACGCCACCCATATATTTGATGGTCTTGAGGATTGGCCATCACATATTGTAAGTCTTCTCCCCTTATGCAGTCCCACATTTGTACCAACTAATCTGAACACCAGTTAGGTTCTTTTATCCTATCTGAAGTCAAAATCTTTTTTATTGCATTCAGGTTTATGTGAATAAAGGGAAGTTGCAATTAGCAATGCCAATGGATAAAGTGAAGGAGCTCAGCAATATGTCACTGATGGTTAGTTATCTAATAGAATCCCAATTCTACAGATCAGCTAATTGGCTATCCATTAATATTTTTATAGATTGTCTGTTTGGATTTGTGTTTATGTTTTCTGTTCTCAGTTTTCCTTTTCTATGTTTTCACTGTCAGAAAATATTGAAATCTCAGAAATTTGATTGTTTTCGTTTTCTGAGCACAAAAAGTTTCTAAGTATTCTGTTATTTTCTAGAAATGGACCTGTTTTATAAAACAACCTGCCAAACAAATTTAGATCTGTTTCCACAAATAGAAATTTGTTTTTGTAAACAAATCCAGGTGGGACCTTGAAATGTTTGATGTTCTTGACATTATAAATACATGGTAAACACTAATTGCGGAATTGGTTTCCTTGTAATTATTTAATATTATTCAAAAATTTCTTTTTCTTTGTATTTTTTATGGAAAAGGTACTTTATTCATGCAGCTCTATATAAAATTTTGGCTGTTTAATGGTTTTTCCTTTTGGGGCTTGGATTTGCAGAGAACAGTAGAGCAATGGCTGAGGAAAGAAAGAGACGAGGAGAGGAAGAGGAGGAGAGAGAGAAAGGCAAATGGTCTTCCAGAATTTGAGAAGCAAGTTGAGGGTAGCCGTGTGACTGGGGATCCAGCCCGTGCTGCTGCCCGTGCAGTGAACAATGGTTGGGCTGCTGGAAGACTTCATTCCACGGTTGCTGGGGAAGAAAATTTTGGTTTCAGCACAAACAGAGTCCTGAGGCAATAATTGAATTCAACCCTGAACGATCCTTCAAGATTGGATTGCTCTCATTGTAGCTTGGTTTTATACTCTCAGTGAATGATTCATTGATGTGGCCAATATGATTATGAATATACCAACAGTATGAATGTTGTTTGTATTTCTTCCTAGTAATTTTTGAATTTATAATTCTTTTACAGGTTGAAAGAATTAAATTGTTGTTTAACCTTTTAGAAGGTGATGTATAGTATGTTGGATCAAATATAATGCATTATAAAGAAAAAAACTAGTACTCGCATTACTGGATTACACTTGCTCCTATCTCCTTTGAACAGAGATGACAGGAATTTTGATTATCTTATTTATTTCATTTTGTATAATTTTTTTTTCCAAAACGTTGGGTGCCAAACATGCCATTACATCTTGGAGGCAATCGGGATAAGGAGGTCAAAGAAGACTTCTCCCCAGTACCTACACAGCCAAATCAAACTCAAGGCAACCAGTGTAGGAAGAAATCATACATGCAAGGAGTTAGTGATTTCCAAGACCAGCAGGATGAAAGCTTTCTCCTATTTGTTTAAGTCGAGTCAGCGTTTGGAAAAATAAAAAAAAAAAAAGAAAAGGAATGTTGATCAAAATAGCCAGAAGCAACCTTTAGTTGCTGATCAAGCTCAGCCTCCAGAGGATGAGGGTTTCTGGAGTGGAGACATGTTTCAGCTTTTTCTTTTCCCATCTGTATATCCAAATATATTGAGTTGTCCAAGTTTAGGAGCCCAATTTCAATGCTTCACTCCCATTTTCTGAACAGCAACAAAGATTAATTCATTAATAAATAGGGAAGGAAACGCAAGAAGCAAGTTTACATTAATAAATAAGATTAATTCATTATTAATATTTATCTCTAATTATTGTTAAAAAAATTGAAAAGGGAAATTTGAAAAAAAAAAAGAGAGATAAAAATCTAGAGAGAGAAAGTGAACAAAATTTAGAGAGCGGAAATTTTAAAGAGATAAGATAAAGTTGAATTTGGATTTCAAACAAATAATTGATTTTAAAACCAATTTATGAGATATGATGTCAAACAAATTATAGAAAAATTGTAATTTAAAATAAGTAGAAAATGTTACATAAACATATATATATATATATATATATTACCAAATACCCCTTTAATGTGCCAAATAGGATAAGAGTTAATAAGGTTAAAAGGTTCAAAATTTACATCACCAAACACACCTGGGCGCCAGAAATGGCAAAAGTGGCAGATCAAGCAAAAGCATGGCAATGAGATTTAAGGGGGTAAATCGTGTTTGGATGGCATGGATGATAAAAGAAAAAGCGTAGTTATAATTGGCCAGAAGAGAAACAACTTTCCAAATTTAGATTTTCTTTTACCACTAAAAATCCCCACGATCCAGTTAAAAGATAATTATTATTAATTTATTCTTATTTGTAATTTTATTTAATATTCTTTTATTTAATTTTTGTGCAATTAACAAAACAAATCTCAAAAGAAAAATATAATTTGTTTAATTGAAATATATAAAATTAATATGCCAACCATAATTTAAAAAAGAAAATTCACCTTCACATCCCATTCTTCTCGGATCAAAGAATGCGGGTTAAATTCCGACCGGGTCGGGCGGGTATTATTCTTGTGCTAAACCTGACCAGAGAGAGTGAAGGAGAGAGACGATGCCGCTGGGGAAATATTACTGCGATTACTGCGATAAACAGTTCCAGGACACGCCGGCGGCAAGAAAGCGCCACCTCCAAGGTGTCCAGCACCAGAGGGCCAGAGCTCTGTGGTACAGTTCCTTACGAGGTTAACTTATATCTCTCCACCAAGAAAGGATCCTTAATTATATCTAGAAATTTTGCGTTTATTTATAATTATTCCGTATGAACTTACGATCAAGTTCCCTGTATTGATATCGTACTTCCCTTTGATGTTTTAAGCAGATGGAAATTATCAGATTCACCCCGATTTGTCGGGGAAAGGAGTTTGCAATCGCTTCGTCAGAACGGTACTCATCTGTCTTGAGTTTATTTTTCAAAATTTTGGTAATTTTATAGCACCAATTTTCTGAAAACTTCGAGCTTGGTTTGTTCCCTTTCTATTTTAATTCTGAAAATTGACTTATTCTCTTTCTGTTATGTGAACCGTATTGTTGACGCTCATATTTATTATGAAGCAAAAATTGTTTAAAAATCCGTACCTAATTTAAGTAATCCCTTGATTTTCTTTCTCAAATGGACCGAAAATCACATTGAGTTTTGAAAGGAAAGAAAAAAGAGTGATTTATAAGGTTATCTTTATCAGAAATTTCATTTATTTTACATCCAAAAAATTGCAATAAGATAATTCATTGGTCATCATTTTCCAGAATTTTGGTTAAAAACATTTCTTTTTGCTTTTTGTTATTTGGCATTCACTTTAAGGGTGTAAGGAAACAAGGGAGAATAAGTCTTATACAGCCGTTCTTTGGTTCAGATTGAGTTCATTTGATCATTCTTGTTTTACGTTCTCTAGGAAAAACATGTATCATGTACATGTGTTTTTGCCTTTTGACTAAAGCTAGATCTTTAAGCAAAGGAGCCTTCAGCTTATTTGGTGTATCCGGACTTCTTGGATGATCAAATTATTTCATGTTCAACTGTCAAAATTTTCAGACTATCTACATAATTATTCAAAAGGAAATTTTGGTTTCACCATTGATGTGATATTGGGTTTCAAATTCACTTATTTATTTATTTTTCTCTTATTTGAAAGGGATCATGCCCATATGGGGACTCTTGTAAATACTTCCATCCCAAGCAAAGTCTACAAAGGATAAATCCTCAAGGCATACCAGGTAATTTGTCCATTGATTTCTGCCTTTAATCCCGCTTTGGTTCTCTTCCAATTGGTCTTGTTCTCATTTTTAATATATTGTCCAGAAACTACTCTGTTTGATCCTATAGTTCTCCCTGTGCACCGGAGAATCCATAAACATGTATATTTATTAAAATATCTTTTAGCATGTAACATTGGCAGTTGGAAAATATCTTGTCTTCCATTTGTTGGAATATACCGATACAATTTGTGTATTTGCATGTTATAGAAATGGCTCTTTTTAGTCTGAGTAGGATGACTCTTTTTCCTAAAATTTAGTATTTATTATCACTATGCGAATCACTTAACAGGTAACATTCAATCACCGAGTATTCCTGAGATGCAGCTTGCTGGAGGACCTTTACCAGGCAAGTAATTATAATTTTGTTTTATGAATTATTTGAACTATATTGCTAACACAATCTCTCATGCATGGGGAAAATCTCATGAAAGTAACTATTTGCTGAATGCTGCATAGCAAATTTTCTTATAATTTACAAAAAATCTTGTGCAAAACTTAATGGATAACTATTTTTTAGGTGTCTAACCTGAGACAATGAACTAGCCTATTATTTCTGGATGCTGGTTTAGAATATAACATTAATATTTCATTCAAATGTGCTTGCAGATAGTATTTCTTGGAATCATGCTTTTGTTCCCATTGCTTATTAGCTTCGTTGTGATGCCAGGTGCTATGGTCAAGGATGGAATGGGAATTTCACTAGGTAATCTACCTCCATCACTGAGGCCACCTCCAGAGGGAGGATATCCGCCCCTTCCCTTTATTGACTGGGGATAGTTTTCTATTTTGTTTTGATTACCATTGTTTTCTTTGTCATTCATGTGAACACTCTGTTTCTAAGACCACTTGCTTTTCAGTATGGTGTATTTAAGTATGAATATTATATTAGATATGGGTACTTACAGGCAGCAGGAGCTGTTGTATAATTCATTCCAATTGAGATATGTAGCTGATCCTGTAACTTCTGCTGCTGAGCAGTTGAAGTAACTACTCTTTTTTTTTTTCCCCCCATTTTTATGTTGTCAATAGATATGCTCAAACTTCTTTAGTGTACACTATGTGAATTCCGGAGACCTTGGAATAGTTGGGAAAATGCTTGGTTGAGTTGGGTATTATATTATTTAGATTTCAAATGCTTGTGGTTTATGTCTCATCAAGTGCCTTGGGGGAGACAATAGTAACCACATTAACAATCTGGAGTAGAGGTTGTTCTCCAATGGGATGCATTCTCAATTACAATCTGGAGTAGAGTTTGTTCTCCAATTGGATGTTCCCTGCATAGCTTTCAGTTCTTATTTACTTATAATAAATTTTCTTGTACCCTGAATTGCATTTCAATTAAAAAATTTCATAATGCGCGCGCACACACATATGAAGAAACTAGGGGAAGGCATGGCGTGCAATTGGAATATTTCTTTTGGGACTGTAATAACTCCATATTCTCTTCCACATTTGCAAATTAAGAATAGCCTAGCACAACAAAGTAGGCAATATCTAGAAGCTCCCTGGGATTTAGTGAAGTCACACACTGAAATCCCACCTAACCTTCCTCGGAAATTCCTAAGAGGGCAAGCAGGTGGATCTGGTAACTCCTTGCAATGGAAGATACCTGCCATTGAATTGTTTGAAGATGGCCTGCTTGAATTGTTTTTGACAATATATTTTGTTTCAGGAAATAGAAAATCCATTTCACGGGCTGTTTTTAATAAAATTGTTTGTCGCAAATATCCGCATAAGTTAGTGGTACATCATCCGGAGAGGTTCTAGACTTGAGGTAAGTGCTATACCCACATGGAAGTGAGTAATAGTATTTCTTGCCACCCCCACTTCCTCTGGACTTCAAAAGTTTCGTGTTTACGATTTATTCTTCTCCTCCAGAACATTCTCTCTTCTAATTCAACGCAGCCTCCTCCAGGCAGAAGCACAGTATTATAAAAAGAAAGTGCCAAACTCACCCAGTTTTTTAGCGGCCAAAAGTGATCAATGTGGTGTACTGGCAGGTGTATCAACAAAGAAAGTTAGAGAGAGATTCCTAGCCACAAAATTCAATTGGTCATTAAGTTCTTCGCTTGCACGAAGCATTTCAGAAATGCTCTCTCTTGACTTCGCAAGCCAAAGCATTAGTAATTATAAAGCAAACAATAATAATTATAATGAAGACAAAATTGAAGACTATTGGAAGTGGGTACTTCATCATTTTGTGCAAGCCCTTAGAAAAGGTTAAGTATTGAGTGCGTCAATGACTTCATGCGAATCTGTACTTTGTAAATCCTTTAAAATCAACTAGAATAATTCTATTAAATGTATTTGAAGAGGATATGTCTATACAGAGAAATAAGTGGAGATGCTTTCCGTCTATTTGATTAAACGAATTTATTTTTATGCTAATTAACATTGAAGTGATTTATCATTAAACCCAAGTGAACCCAATTGAACCAATCTAACGGATCATTTTTAATTTTTTTCAGTTATGACCCAATTGTGCATAACCCTTGATAGAAGTGCATAATCCCTTAAAAAAGTTCTGTCTCTGTGTGTGGGTAATTCAAACCCATAATGCACGTATTCTGATGAATCATCTTATTTTGCAACTATATATATATATATATATATTCCATTGAATTGATTGAATTGGGTGGTTAACACATCTTAAGAATCTTCTTGCGAAAAATAATCCGAGGCTGCCATTGCCAATGAAATATATACCAAAGGATTTTACAGAAATTTCAGAATTTTACTGAGCTCCTTGCAGTGATTTGAGCAATTATCTTGTTATTTCCTTCTGAAAAGCACAATTAACACCAAGAAATGGAAATGCAAGCAGAATGAAATTGAAGTTGAAACCATCATCCCCGTCAAAATAATGGCGCATTTTGGGACCAACAAAAGTTAATGTCGGATGGGGAATTTTTGAATTTGCCACCATCTTCTTCTGATACCTCCCACTCCCTACACTTGTTTTGTCCTGAATGCACCTATGCAGACTCCACATCCTCTCAGATTACTTTAAAAAAGGAAAAAAGGGAAGGAAGAGAGAAGAGGCCGACCTTTAAATGGAATTGGTCGGTTTTGCCGCGATTAAAAGTAGTATATCAACGTGGGCGCATGCTAATACTGAAAAGGAGCTCCACCCAGAATTCCTAGTATAAAACCAACTTCATTTAACTGACGTATAGCCACCTCAAGTCACTAGAGAAGTTATTTGAAAGCTGTTCTAACTTCTATCGCTTCTGGTGGTCACACATTCTAGTATAAAACGTGGGTACCTTATTTCTAGGACTCTAGATTGCCCCTAGCTGGTGAAAGTGACAAAACCTTGGATGAGCTTCGTTGTTTTTTTCCCAATTTTAGAGGCATGATCTTCACATTCTAGTAAGAAGATCTTCTTTGAACGGCAAGTTAGAGCCTTCTCTTTCCCTCCAATTGGTCTATAAAAACAAAACTCTACCTTAGCCTTGGCCAAAAATATCAATGGAATCCTTTGAGATTGTTATTTTTTCCTTCTGCATTTCATTCTCTCTCCTGATTCCCGTTCAGGGTTGGCCTTCTCGATTGTTATCTCAAATTTCATTTCCTCCATCGCCTGCCCCTGAGGCTTCCTCCTTACGTTACTCTACTCCAGTTTTTAGTGTACTCTCTTTTGGTGCCATGGGGGATGGTGTCACGGACGACACAGAAGCATTTAAAATGGCCTGGGATTCGGCCTGCCAAGCTGAATCAGCGACTCTTCTTGTTCCTTACGGCTATTCCTTCATGGTAAAGCCTGCAATATTCACAGGACCGTGCAGAAGTGGCCTGGTTTTCCAGGTAATATGCATATTATATGTGATGAATTCAATGGTTTTCTGAGCTTGTCAAGCTAGGATATTAAATGGGTTTTCTTTTTCTTTTCTTTATTTTTTGTTTTTCATTTTTTATTTAAGATTGATGGAACTCTAATGCCGCCGGATGGACCTGAATCGTGGCCTAGAAAGAGCAGCAAACGACAATGGCTAGTGTTCTACCGAGTTAATGAAATGAAAATGCAAGGAGGTGGTCTTATAGATGGGAGAGGGGAGAAGTGGTGGAATCTTCCTTGCAAACCACACAAAGTAAGCACTTTTACTTGACTTAACTCTGCTGACTAACGAGATGGGAAATTTTAATGTGACTAAAGATGGCAATGGAACAGGGAATCAATGGGACAACTCGGCCTGGTCCTTGTGATAGTCCAGTTGTAAGTTCAAAACATCCATTTTTGTTCCTCAAAATTCGAGTTAGTTGGAATTTATATTCTTTTTTTTATGATTTTCTTATTACCTTAAAAATATATGTCTTTATTTTTTAAACTAAAATTTTAAAAATTTTATTTTTTTAAATTATACTCCAAAAACGCATGTTTTAAAAATTAGGGAATATACTCTTAAACATAACTTTAGAATTGTAATCAGTTTTAGAAGTATTTACTTCACTTCTGTAATATGAAAAAAAAAAAAAAAAATTGCTCCCTCACTCTTGACTACACACACATATATTTTAACCCTTCATCTATTAATATGAAAAAAAAAATTTTCTCCCTTGCTCTTGACTACACACACACATATTTTAACCCTTCATCTATTAATTTCGTCATCTAAGTCCCTATTTTGGTTTTTCAATTTATTTTCTTATTCATATCAATTTTCAATGTTCTAATTTTTTTTACATAAACCCTTATTTTAAAATAAAATATAAAAAAATAAAGTTTTAAAAAATATACTTTAAAAACACATACTAAAATAATAGTATTTCAGTTGACTTTAAAATACTATGTTTTAATAGTATACTTTATTTTTAAAAACATTTACTTCTGAAATTGAAAGAGAATGCCCTAAAATCTTGAGAAGTCAATTACTTTTGCAAGGTTTTCAAGTCTGAATGAAATAGATTTTAAGAATTCTGAAAACTTCTGTTTTTGCCCTCCTGAAAACAATAATGCTTTACGTTTCCTACGCATGCAAATTCACGTTCCAATGAAGGACTTGAGTTCCTACATTTCTATTGAACTGGGATGACTGCAGGCCATGAGGTTCTTCATGAGCTCCAATTTGACAGTCGAAGGACTCAGAATCATGAACAGTCCAGAGTTCCATTTCCGGTTTGATGGGTGCCGGGACGTCCACATAGACACGCTCTACATTAAGTCACCCGCTCAGAGTCCCAACACAGATGGAATTCACATAGAGAATTCAAACAATGTCAATATATATAACTCAGTCATTTTGAATGGTAACTTCAGAAATCCCCGAGACTACATTCAGTTTCTTTTGCAACCATGAACTTCTCTTTGCTCATTCTCTCTTTCTTTGTTTTTTGAGGCAGGCGATGATTGTGTATCCATAGGATCGGGATCTCATAACGTGGATATAAGGAACATAACTTGTGGCCCCAGTCATGGAATAAGGTAGATTAGCTTTCCCATCGTGAATCAGCCCATATTCCGATGGAGCAAAGACGACAACAGTTCTGTCGTTTTCACTCATAACCTTAAGTAAATAAATGGATCTAGACCAAACTGATCACTGTTAATTGGCATTGGGTACTAAATACAAGCCTTCTTTTCTTCTTCTTTTCTCTTTCTTTGTTTTTCTTTATGCAGCATTGGCAGCCTAGGCATGCACAGCTCCAGAGCCTGTGTATCCAACATCACGGTGAGTGACTCGATGATCAAGCACTCCGACAATGGTGTCCGGATCAAAACATGGCAGGGTGGATCAGGATCAGTCTCACATGTACGCTTCGAAAATATTCAAATGGACACTGTGAGAAACCCCATCATGATAGACCAGTACTACTGCCCCTCAAAGGGCTGCCGCAACCAAACTGCTGCAGTCTATATTTCCGATATCTTCTACACAAATATAAAGGGAAGCTACGACATTAGGAGTCCTCCAATGCACTTGGCGTGCAGTGAAACAGTGCCGTGCACAAATCTCACATTCTCCGACATTGAGCTCCTTCCTGCTCAGGGACAGGTCCTATTGAGCCCATTTTGTTGGAATGCTTATGGGTTTGTGACAACACTAACTATTCCGCCGGTCTTTTGCCTGTCGGAGGGGTTCCCGCAGTCGGTGCCACAAATTGACGGTAATCTGTGTTGACAAGCTTTTGTTAACTGGGTAGATTTAGAGATGGGGAAGAAGGGAGATAGCACTTGTTTTAGATAAAGTATTTCAATGGATCAGTTCATATCATGAATTACTGAAGAAATTTCTTCACATAAGTGGAGCTTCAAATCTCTATATTCCTCACACTATAAAAAGAAGCCGGATTAATGTGTATGATGTGGAATAAATTGAAAATTTCCTCGTTAAAAAGCGCCTACTAAATTCACCATCCTGTTCGCTAACACCGGCAATAATGGTATCTAAATATGTTTCTACACATAAAAATAAGACAAGACATCAGAAACTAATATAAGGAGGCAAGTACTCCCAACAAGGAAGCTGCAAATTGCATTTGGGTTTCCTCGTCTATAGTGAAGAAGGGAGGCACGTGTACAAAGAGCGATTTGATTCCGTGTTGATCTGCGAAGTGAAGGAATGATAGTATACATAGTTGCAGACGAATCGGCCGGCATTATCGGACCTCATCACTTCATAACCCATCTTTGCCAGGGCCTGGGTAATCTCCTCAGTGGGAAGGGAAGTCTGCATATAGAATAAACAGTGAGGTTTTTTAATATTAAAAAATACATATATAAACAAGAAGTTCCTAAGTAAGAAGTTTCCATTCGCCGTGAAGGAGGGATTTTGTGTTAAAAACCTTCAAGAAGCCCTGATTTCTTTCTACAAGAAGCCCACATATTAAACATCTAATTGCAAAAGCTACTTCTTCCAAGTAACAGAACATCATAATCTTAGGTTTTTTATTTCCTTCGATGACAAAGAACTAAGATAACCTATACAAGAAAAAGGCCTGAAACCAGACAACCTTAATTATGTGAACAGTGACTATGATAAAAATTTTGGAAATAGTGAATGTATAAACATCAAGGTTAACATAGTCTTTGAGGAGGCACTATCCCCTTGATGTCTCATTATTAAAAGTACTGCATTCTACAATATCTTGGGTTATTCATGTTTTTGCGGAGTCTGTTGTTTCTTATTTTCTAAAATATTTTTATAAATCTTAAAAACTGCAACAACGAAGGTTGTTAAATCTTGAATTGTTTTTATATTTTTTGAATCGTGAATCGCGAATCGTATCGTATCGTAAGATTCATAAATATATTAATAAAATTTTTAAATATATAATTAAATACTTAAAAAATAAGAAAAATACTTTCAAAAATATCAAAATATTATAAATCATGTCATATTGATGAAAAAATTCTAATCTAAATACTAATTTCTAAATAATCAATACATATTCATTCTCATCTCTTCCAACACTAATATTATTAATTTGTACATCATCATTAACCATCTTCATTCTACTCGTCTCTATTTTCACTATCAATCGTATTCACGTGTAAAGCCTATAGTGACCTCACCAAACACACCAAACATCCAATCAATGTCATTCTTGGTCAAATATCACGTGCGATTTGAATCGTTGATACAAATCGCACCGATTCGTGCGATTCGTTCACGATTCATGCTCATATAGGATTCATTTAGAGATACGTATCGGTGGGATGCTGACTCGTATTGAATCGTGTGATTCGAATCGCGAATCGTAGGATTCTAACAACTATGGCAACAACTACTATGGCCTATCAGATTCTGCAAAAATCTTCAGCTAAACACAAGAAGAGAGAGGATTTGGTGAAGCTATCATCTCCAGGAAGAGACTAAAAATCTGAAGAGACAATTAACCAGAACACCAAACACCTCTCCGCAAATTCAATTCCCGCAAGTTCCAAGTATTTGAAGTTCAGGCATATCTAAATTTCATTAACTAGAGAATGAAATGAAATAGAGGAGGGACCGATAACAAAGTAAAATACTTTTGAGTGTCATATACTTTAAACTTTCACGTGCTCGAACCTAGGGTAACATAATCTATAAATGTGGATGGAGCAACTACTAAACTAACAAATAACCAAGAACTTCTAGAACAGTTTCCAAAAGCTAGATTATACGATAGCTTAAAGCCTCACACAACAGTCTCAACCATGTAGTAAGTGAAGAAATGAACTAAATAGAATAATCTGGATTTTTCAAATAAAAAATTGCCAAAATCACCCCACTTCGACAACAGCAAGTTTATGGAACCAACCTGAGCACTCCCCTGTTCAGTCTTCTACTTTTAAGGCCGAACACTAATCTTACATCATCATAGTTGATAATTATCTCTCTCTTGGCAGGAATTCCACCCAAAAAAAAAAAAAATCCGCAATTGCACATAATAAAGCAAGTATATTTTTAACAAGCAATGCACCTTCGCCCTACATCAGAAGTCTACAAGAACTTGAGGAAAATTGGAAACAACTACAAACAGAAAGAAAACATGAAATGCAAACTACCTCACGTGTTCGTGAAATTCCACCCTCTGCCGGAATTATGGGGACTTTCTGCAATAACCAGTTTAAGGTATTCAACTAAATTAGAAACCACGAAATCCAATAATGGAATGGATATGATCCTAATGAATTATAATAATATCAGACCTGAGGTTCCCATCCCATCTCATCTGGACAATAAAATGTAGCTTCATTGACAGCTTGACTCTCAATAGCAAACCTTGTGGCTCCAATATCAACTCCAAAATGTAGCTGCAGAAGTGATGTCAAGAAAAAAAAAAGAAAAAAAAAAAAAGAATAAGAAGTTAATAATTTAGTATACAGAGAGGGAAAGCAAATGAATGTACTTTCCTAAAGTATGGACAAGGGCAAGCATTTGGATTTGACATCACACCTACATGTAGGAATAATTTTATTAATTATGTATGAGATAAGTTTCAAAAAATAATTTACAATGAAAGAAATAAAGGGCATCCCCAGACCATAAGGCTCCCCGCTGTGCTAGTTGGGGCAGTGTACTCAGCCCTGCCATTGCTTTGCAGAAAACTTGTTTTGTAATTTAAACCCTGACACTGCAGTTACGAATGAGCAAACTTACTGGCTGAGACTAGAATAGAAAACATCACGTGACATGGATGGACGTGCATCCACCAAGATTCCAAGCATGTCCACGTGTCAATGTATGTTGGAAACTTGAGCCCGTTAAAAACGTCTATGCAACAGTTCATAGGTTACCCTCTATACAAACAAGCCAACAAGAATATGATTGACTAAGATTAATTCCCTTATTCTTGTTTTGGAAAAATAAAAATCATGAGGGTAAGCCAAAAGGACTAGTCATGATATTCAGCCTTTCTTCCTCCAGTCATTTGGTAGGGGTTGCTGTTGTCTCACATCAACTTTATGTCCATCAAAGTGGCTTCCAAGCACTCCTTCTATCTTTCAAGGCATTAGGACTTGTGAATGTACCATATTTTCAAACAAAACACGGATAAAAAATCTATGAACATCCTATTTCAAGGCCATAAGTATGCCCAAGAAGAGCTATAACAGAAGTCATTCAAATGGAAAGTGAGAAACTACCCAAATAATTCTCCTTGAATTATTCGCTGATCCAGAATTCTCTGGGCCCAAAGCAGATTGTAATGTCTGATACAAGGGAACAACAGCTCCTTGTCCTGCAGTCTCGAGGATAACACAATTGCCAAGGATCAGCCCTCTGGGCAAACCTTTTTTCTTCATATACTCTTTCAGATTACTAACAATTGTCTCAGTTGGATTCTCTGAAACTCCACAGAATTTCTTGAAACCTGTCACATGGATTGTCACTGGAGGAGGCCCTTTAGATCCCATTTGCCAAATAATTGGAATAGGTTCAACAATGTGCTAACTCTTCAAAATCCAAATTAAATATCTGATACCTGCAACAACATCAAGCAACAGGCTGGGCCATTGATGAATTAACATATAGAAAGATTATATGAAGTAGGGTTTATATGGGCTTGTAATCTATTTTCTATATTCTTTTTTAAGCTATCATTTTCTTGGTTTTGAAAAATAGAAACCACTGAATGTCTTGGGAATTCTATTGTTATAGAGTCAGTCGCTTCCTTTTGAGCATAAATAGTTTCTAAGAATTTAGAATACATGTTTGTTCTCCTCTAAAATGGGGCATGTTCTCTGAAAATTCTCCCGAAATTAGCTTTCAAATCAGGTTTCCTGTTTCAAAAACAACAACCGTTTGCAGAAACAAATCCAAACAGCTAGTATCCCTATTAACCTACCATTATCTAAATCACCCTAGGAAATCATAAACAGAGGAAGAAGTAATGACTTTTACATTGATTAATCAAAATCTACCGCAAGAAGACAGCTCATAACTTGACAATCTGATGCAAACGAAACAGTACATTAACATGCATCTCCAATATTCACATACCTTCAAAGAATTTTTTTTTTTTTAAATGATACATTTTATAGAGTTTTAAAGGAGGCAAATGCATCAAAATTAACGAGGAAACATGTCGAAGGAAATCAATTTCAGCTATGGAAAAAGGAACAACAGAAGGGAAGATGACACTAGAAGACTGAGAAGGGTGAAGAAACTACACAGCCCCCTAAAATCGTTCAACAATTCATAAGAACTTTATTCTGAAAACTGAATATGAGTGAAATATCAGTTGATTTCAAGAGCCAACAGTCCCAAATTATGACTAGAATAGGGCGAAATCCGTCGCAAATCAATTGAAATTAAACACTTGCTAAGATGAAAACAAATATCAGAAAGAAATTGTCCAGCCAAGGTATCATCAAACGGATGAAAATCTACTAAGAGGAAGTAATCTGAGCAGACTGCAGCAAAAAGACTGTCAGAAAAGAAAAGAGTCGGTCGATCTCACTCAAATCTTCCAAAAAAGCCAGCGAAGGAGGAAAGGTCCCAGCTCAACTACTAGTCTTATATGGGGCAATGTAAATGTAATGTAGTTATTCAAGAGAAGTGGCTGAGAAAGTCTTTTCGACTCTCGAGTTTTGATTGTTATCCAAGAAAGGACAGAGGAGTGACATTGATGGGCCGTTTTCTAGTAACGTTATAATAATTTCAACGTTTGCGAATAAACGATGAACTTGTTCGTTCCCGATAAAACTAAAAATAGCAAAAAAGAAAAATGAAAAAACAACGAACTCAAACCGTAACTGAAATCTGAAAGTATGCACCAAATTTCTCGAAAGTAAAAATAACGTTCAATTTTATTTTAAAATTATAAAAATAATTAGTGCTCGTTAATAGACTTTAACGTCCACATTTTTCAAATTGAAGCCTATTTCCCTTAAAAAAAAAAAAGAAAAGAAGGGTTAGACGAAGTTTTTACTGTTCAGTCCCGTCGCTTATTCTATCTTATCATCTCTTTACATACGTTTGGTAACTTTGTCAATTAAATTAATATAAAATTATCAAATTTAATGGATGTAATAAAATTTATTTCGAGTAATAAAATGTGATAAAATTTTTAAATTAATATTATCCATACTCTTCTTAAATAGGTAAAATTATTATATGAGTAAGATAAAATTATTCTATTTTCTCTTATCCTAGTTATGCAATCAAATAGTCTTAGTAAATAAAAATTATGATTTTTTTATTAATTTTAAAATAAAAATATTTTATAAAATTGTTACCACGTGCTGATGTAAGGTAGAGTAATAAATCGATAAAGCAAATATTAACCACAGCAACCGTTTCCATTTAAACACAGTCTAGACAATTGATTCATATCACTTTAAAAGATAAATTAAATTTCAAAATCAGTAAAATTTTAAAATATTCTAAATAGAAAAATCTAATCTTATTATTTTGACGGTAAAAGGGCCAAGTGTTTGTCTCTCATTTACATTTTTTCTTCTAATGTTAAGAAGGATTAAAGTCACCTGCCTTCAAAATAATGAAAAGCAAAAGGAAAAAGGGGGAAAAACGGGCGCACGTTGTGCTATACTCTGTTTTTTCCAGGATAATTTTTTTCCAATCACTTATTTTTCTTTTTGGTTACCGTAAGGGCGAAGCTCAGAAAGAATAAACTTACGTTAGACCGCTCCAGAAGAACATTAACTCCCGTGACATTATATCGCAAAAGATCTTCCCCTAAAAGGGGAAAATCCAAATCTTTAACATCAGTCTCGTAAAAGAGGTTGATGTTAGTAAGGAGATTGGTACAAGAATTTCTTTTTCTAAGCATGTAATTAATTTCCATTACCATTATTGATGGATTAGAAAGTTGATTCTCTCGATGATAGAAATGGAGTCAGGGCTATTGGAATGATTGCTTAATTAATCATATCGATCTTCACTTTTGAGTCTAACTTCAATTGAGTTTTTCTAAAGCCCAACTTTCACGCCAAGTTGAGATCTTCTCAAACTCTCCACCCTTCCGCCACCATGGCTGAAGCTTCGTCAAGTTTTTTGGTAAAGCATTAATCAAATCTCTCTCGTGATCTCTAAGCATTCCCGCAAATAGTTTCCATGCTGCTGGCTTTGGAAGTTGTCTATTCGTGTTCAGCTTCACACCCTGTTACTGGGGAGATTCCACTTCTCTTGGTCTCTGCTGCTGGGGATAGTAGGAGGGAGCTGTCTTGCCTTTATCACCTCGCAAGCCATATTCCATCCATTTTTTCTTTTTCTAGTTAAGGTGAAACCTTGGACACCAGCTTTTCCTTTGCAATACATGTCTCAAAGCACGTGTTCTTTGATCCAGTGGGCCTTGTGAAGACTCGAAACTTTTAAGCATACAAGTCACAAATTAATCACACGGGCCTTGGCCCATTAAGACAAAGGGTATAGATTTTATTGCCCTAATTATAACATAAGACTTGTGGAAACTGGGAATGTTAGGTTCGTTGAGAATAGTGAAATTAGTGAGAGTGGTGAATTAACATGAAATGTGGAAATTAAGGAAGTCATAATATAAGTTCCTTTAACGTGCTCTTCTACTTCCAAAGTGGTTGTTCCACATGTATTGAATTGTACAATAATCAAGGAGAGAAACAAAATAGTGATCTCATAATTCAATATAATCCATAATAAAAGAAACACAAGGAATGGTATTAAGAAGATCTCATAGGGAAAGAGATCTGCTATGTCGGATGATTATGTGATATATCTATAAGAGTTAGAAGTTGACTTACAAATTGAAAATGACCAATTTTGTTTTCACAAACCATTAACAGTGATATGTTGATAAATAGTTGGATGCCATGAAAGATAAACTAAAAGCTATGGAATCAAATGAAGTGTGGGACCTTGTAGAATTATCAAAAGGTTGCAAAAGAGTTGGGTGTAAGTGGGTTTTAAGACTAAACGTGACTCTCATGGAAAACCTTGAAGGTTGCAAAGGTTTTACTTAAAATGATAGCATTGACTATAAAGAGACTTTTTTGCTAGTCTCTAAGAAAGATTCTTTCACAATTATCATGGCGACAGTGGCTCATAATGATTTAGAGTTACATCAAATACATGTGAAAACTATCTTTCTAAGTGGAAACATCAAAAAGAGAGAAATTGATCAACAGTGCGGAGGTATTATTGAAGGTTATATAATGATAATAAATTATATTCACATGGCGATGATCTTAGTCCAAGAGAGAGAATAGCTCTCCAAATTTTTCAGCCGCCTGCTCCGGCAAGCTAATGCAAACCAACATCGACACCACAAGAAGTGGTTTGGTCGCCCTCTGGTAAGAATATGCAGATTTGAGGAGTGGGTGTTAAATCAATGGGACCGCGTAAACTAACTGGCCTTCCCCCAACAAAATCGGCGAATTCATAAATTGAAAATCTAGTCCATTGAGTTATTGATAGTTTGGCATCAAACTCTAGCCTACTTGGCCTATAAACCTCAAGATAATCCACTGTAGATCTTACATATTCCTCTGAAATTCAAAGCCTAGCATCGCGAACCAACCTTGTCGCGTCTAACAGACGCCCATCAACAAGCTCAGAAACGGTGGTCAAGGCACAAGCCACGCATAGAGCATTGCCATAAACCCCATCCCTTAAGGAAGCCTTATTGATCAGCTTTGGACGAGCGTTCACAGAGAATGTAAGTCGGAGCCAACAGTCTGGTGGCTTTACATCAAGTGCTCTAACCCAAGATCTCCAAACATGGCAATGCCATCATGCATCAAATGTAGTGCAGGTAGAGTACATTGCACAAGTTTCTTTAGACGCGATTGGAACTCTTTACTTACCCTATAGCACTTTTTGAACTAGTTTGTTTTGCCACAAAGTCATGGTTAAACTCGAGCCTTCTCCGATCCTTGTGAATTCGAAATGTGGTTATTGATTATTAGTGGAGGATTTCGTGGACGAAGAACATCTCGATCCCAGCATGGATTTGGGTTTGTAACCAACATGCCTGCTTTCGCTGTGGAAGACCAAGCATTGAGAAATTGCATTGCACCAAGGCCATCACAGGCAATGACAAGTTCTTAACCCGAGGCTAAAGCCACCACAGCTAAAATGGGTCACTTGTGCTATTAGCAATGTGCATGTCTATGACCTTGTAATGTCCTTCATTGGGAAACTTGTATATCAGTGGTGACCATGCCGGGTTCGGCACTGTAAGGTCTCCCAAGTCTGCTAAGGCCACATTTGATTGGGCTTCAACCATAAGTACTCCCTGTTCTGGTCCAATGAAGACCTCTAACTTTCAATTCCATTTTTTGTCTCTCTTAGCCTTCCTGAGAAAGGGTAATATGGGACTAAAACACTTGCAAGAGCATCTTGTAGCACTTTCATGACAGTTTTCTGATGAAAATTATGGCAATGAATATTTGGTCGGTAGAAGTAAATGGTTGGGGTGAAAACACGTGTGCCAATCATGTCATCAATGTTTGAGAGATAGAGGCTATCACCAAGGTCATTGGAGGTCATTGGAATCGACCAGCCGGCATGATTGAGAATATTCTATTGATAGTTATGGGGATATCCAGGGGAGGGAACTGAAGCTCTTGAACCAAGGAGGTCATAGCCATGGGAGGATGGTTGGAGAAGTCATGCCACTTAAAAGCATTTGTAGAAGATAGAAATTTGATTTCCTCAAAAACTATGAACATAGCAAAGAGATCGGACTATACAAAGAGAGTTGTAAAATTATTTCTGGTGTTAAGCAGTTATTTCTACTTCTAATCTTCAGACACGATCTTTTGATTAGTTTGAGGTGGTTTGATATATTATATATGTCTATATATAGATTATAAGGCTTTGTACTAGAATGTATGTTTGGTTTGTGCTTACTCTTTTAAGGTAGTTGAAGCATGGTGAATGCATGAAGTTGAAGACATAATAGAATGACACAAGTTCTTAATTCCAAACGATTTGCGTTCAACCATGCGTTTATTGTCGTCTTATTTGATTAGTAAAATTAAGTACTTGTTTATTTCTTCTCCCCTTAAATCATGACAAGATTGTTACTATGCATGCAATCCAAGAGGACACTAATTTTACTGAGATAAGAAATGCACTGACAAAGACAGTTTAGGCCTGTTCACAGGCCTTGAATCGGATTGAACTGGATTAGGACCAGACCACTAGTTCTGGTCCTAAAAATTATGAACTGGGACCAAAACCTTGAAAGCCAGTCTTGTTTTGATTCTGGTTCAGTTCAGTTCAGGTTCTGGTCTTCGTCACAATTCCGGTCTAGGCCGATTCACAATTCTGTTCTAGTCCTTTATTCTTTCACGGTTCGTCTACAGCTCAGTTCTAGTCTGGTTCATTCCCTATTTGTTCACAATTCGTTCTCAATTCGTCCACAGTTCGATTCGATTCCAGTTTGATTTTATCGAAAAAAATTTATATATTAACTTATAAATTTTTTGAGTTATTAAATATTTTCCAATAATAAAAATATCTTTCAAATGCTAAATACAAAAAAGTAAAAAAAGATTTGAACTTAATTGTATATTAATTAAGCTGCCTAAGTATTTTCTTGGAATTTAGAGAAATTAAAATTCACATAATTCTCTTACCTAATTGGTATACTCCTTACTTTTTATCTTAACCTCTTTGTTTGGAAAGAGAATGACAAAATGTTTGTATTTATTTTATAAAATTGTTTTTTATTTCAAAAAAAAACATGTTTAACATTATTTTTAAAACATGCTCTTTTTATTTAAAAATTTTACAAAAATTATATTATTATTTTCAATTAATAATAAAAATAATAAGATGAAATAAAAGTAATAAGTGCTTGTGCTCATGAAACACTAGATCGATCTCAATCCATTGAGACCATAAAATACTATTTGTGGCCAAATTTAAATGAGACCATGAAAAGATTAAAAGAAGGATTGTCATAAATCCATTATTCAAAGACATAAGATAACTTAAATTTGCTATGAATAGATTGATAAGTTGCTAGGTCCATGTGTTTTGATCGAGTAATGGTAATTGTCAAATACGTGGCAATGTTTTTTTTTATTTTTCTTCAATTTCTTAAATTAAGAAAATTTTATATAATTAAGCTTTTTTGTGGTTAAGTTTGGCCTTAATTTTAATTAAATTTTTACTTAAGGGCATTGCCTTCATTTTTATGATTTAAATATCTAGAAATGACCATCCACTTTTTTTTATTACATTGAAAGTCTAATTTAAGGGAGAGAGAAAAAAATTAAGAGTCAAATTTATAATTTCTAAATAAACCTCACAAGATATTATAAATAATTTTGATTTTTTTATAAAAAACAAACAAATAAACAATACAAACCTTTCAATTTTCTTTCCTTAACTAAATCAACAAAAGAAACATGTTTCCAAATTAATGAAATCATTAATTCTATTCGTGATTTTAAATTTTATAAACTTAGTTTGCTAGACATCCCCCCAAAAAAGAAATTTTTTGGATCTAATTTTCTTTTTTTTAATATTTTTAGAAAATATAGTCAATTAGTAAACATGTTCGAACTGAGAATGACAAAATGTTTGCATTTGTTTTATAAATTATTTTCTATTTTAAAAAATTAACCATGTTTGACATTATTTTTATTAAAAAAAATTTACAAAAATCATATTATTACTTTTAATCAATAATAAAAGTAACAAGATGAAAAAAATTAAAAAACATAATACTAGTTTTCACAGTTTGCTGTTCATACATAATTTCGATTCACGGTTCACGGTTTAAATATTATTCAATTAACACAGTCTAATCCGATTCCAGTTCATTGGTTTTGTACAGTTCCGATTATGGTTCAAAAAATCATGAATCTTAATTAGATCGGTTACCCCCATGATTCAGAATGGGACTGGACCAGATCTTCCTAATCCGATCCAATTTGGGTCGATTCACGGTCCAGACTAGAACCGTGAATAGGCCTAAGACAGTTGACATATCACTGTCAAAAAAATACCTCATCTAAGAATTCCCTTTGCTAATTAAGTTAGTATTAGCCACCGGGTATTGATTTCCTTTTACACGTGAAAAGCCATAATCCCCAAGAAAGGGACTTGAGCTAACGAGATCTCAAAATCTGGCTCCTAGTCTCTCCATTGGGATCCAGTAAGGTGGAATAAAAACACTAGCAACCCATTTGAAGGGTCATTTTTCAATTCAAGTGGACTGACCCAGCATGTTTCAAGTATAGTATTCTTGAGCTTTCTATGTATGTTTATCTAATAAAGATTTCTTTCTTACTTTGTGAAGCATTGATTTCTCTTGTATTCTTGTTACTAAAATGTTGTTCTTGTCAAATGGATTCTTTATGATCTAATCTCACCTACCATCGAGGGAAACCATTTGAGACATATTGGAGAAGAGCATACTTTGCTGAGGCATGATACTAATAAGATGAACCAATTTCAGCCTATGTGCTAGCATTTTGACATACTTATAAAAGACATTTGAAGATTGATAGGCCGATAATGTGGAACTTATTTTGCTCCTAAATTTCTAGAGTAAGACTACTGGAGTAATTAAATCCTCCAATCTCTCTAACCCCATTTCAGAACTTCTACTAATGCACCCCAAAATTTTCGAAAGAATAAGCAGGTTTTCCCATCAAGTCCTGAACTCGTAATTTTATGCATCTAGAACAAGGTAGGTTTTAATTCTTCCTTTGTAAATCCAACATTGAGTTGTTTCGAACTGGTGAAGGGAATGCTGATAATCTATGGATGTTAAAGAAGACATGAAGGGAAAGGATCAGCAGTATGTAGGATCAAGAAGGTAATCAACTTTTTTTATACTTCTTCAGCTTTTGTTGTATAAGCTAGAGTATATTGAACTATTCTTCAATTTTGCTTCCATTATGCCTTTGGCTATTGTAGCATAATGTTTAATAGAAAATACAGATGCTAGAATGATTTTTCAAATGGTCTATTACGCCAACTCTCTACCAACACTAAACTATAGACTATTGTGCTAGCTATTTAATTACTCTCTTGGGGGAACTCGCCTATAGGCTACTGTAATACTAGAAGTATAATTCGCAGATATTATGCAAACATTTTACCAACATATATTCTTTGAAGGAAACAACAATGATCAAAACAACGGACAAGGTAAATGGTATCAAGCACATAGTGTAAATAAATAATTTTTAAATTTTATAATATCTTTAAAATCTTGAAACGCATGAATTTTATAATAACCATAACAATAAAATATAAATTTGAGATATACATCTTGATCCATAATCAGATGCTTAAGATGCTTGAGAATAATGATAAAGAAACTAATTTTTATCTCGTAATCCTTTTAAAGACTTCTTTCAACATAAGTGATGTGGAAGAAGAAGAAAACATAAGGTGGAAATATGACCCGTTTTTATATAACAAAAGTATCCCATAAAATGCTAACTTCCATCAAGTGGGCAATCATCTATTAAGAAATTATTTAGTAGTTATTTTTAAAAGATAAATGTTTATCCATTATAGCCAATTGGATTTTAAATTTCATATATATTTGTTAAATCTTTTAATGTATCACATATACCTCACATAACCCATAAAAATTTTACATTTTTCCACTTGACTCTTTTTCTCAATAAGACTTATAAATATGAAATACATAATTGGTCCAAAAATAATGTATTCAACAAGGAAAAAACTTTTTATCATTATTCTAATTCAATTATGAATACAAAATAGAAAATCAGAAAATTAAAAGATATACATTAATGAGCTCAAAGTGTCAAATATACATTAATCATGAAATAATAACAATAATGTTCAATGATGTGTAGTACTCATAATGCCCATACTTTCAACAAGTCCATTAGATATCTTAGGCAATAATCCTTTTGTTAAAGAATTAACTATCATAAGATCTGTGCTAATTTGTTTAATTGACTCCTTATTTTTCTGAATTCTTTAATGGTAAAGTATTTTAATTCTATATATTTAGCACCCTTGGAATACTTGTCGTTTTTTGACAAGAATGTAGCTGCAAAATTATCGTAATAAATTTTCAATGGCCTGGCAATATTGTTGATTACTCCAAGTCTTGAAATAAAGATTCACAACTAATTAACCTAAACCATGGCCTCAAAGCATGCCACAAATTCTGCCTCCAAGTCAATACAGCAATGATTGCCTGATTTGCATTTTTTTTAAGAAATTGCTCATGTAGCTAAAAGATATAAATAGTCGAATATGAATATTCTTTTATCCATACAACCCACAAATTTTGAATACGAATATCTAGTCACTTCAAGATGATTAGTTTTCCTATATGTAAGCATGTGATTCTTCTTTTCTTGTAGATGTCTCAAAAATTTCTTTGCAACTTTCTAGTGATTTAGTCCTGAATTACTATGGTATCTACACCACATTCTAACTATAAACCTGGTCTGTCTTGTGCAAGCTTGAACATACATCAAACTCTCAACAGCAAATGTACAAGGAATTATTTCCATCCATTTCCGTCCCAAATCATTTTTTTTTTTTTTTTTGACATTGCATGAGATTGAATTTATCCCCTTTCTAAGTTGAAACTGTTGATGCTAAACATTTATCCATTCTAAATTTCTCTAAAATTTTATTAATGTATGTTTCTAACACAAATCCAATAATCCTTGTAATCCATTCCAAAATATTTCTATTCCAATCACATATTTTGCCTCTCTCATATCTTTCATTTCAAATTTGTTAGAGAGAAAATTCTTAGTCTCATATAATAGACCAAAATTATTAGTTGCAAGCAAGATATCATCAACATACGAAATCAAAAATATAAACTTATTCTCACTAATCTTCAAATATATACATTGATCAATAGTGTCTTCCTTAAATTTAAATGAAACAACAGTGTCATTAAACTTGAGATACCATTGCCTGAAAGCTTGTTTATATTTTGTATTTGATTTCTTAAGTTTACACACCATGTATTCTTTTCCCTTAACTTAAAATCCTATTGTTGATTCATGTAAATAGATACATGATCTTACCAATGGTGTGACAAATACACACTTAAGTTTTAGCATTGGGACCAAATCTAAGTGTAAAATTGTACCACAAGTACTTTGTAAATAGTTACAAGTTTCACGTAGATGAATATTCTCAAGGAAGAAAAACTGCTTATAGTATTATCTGTGTAAAAGGTGTTAGCAGTGTGAAGAAAATTGAATATTATGGTATCATTCGAGAAGTTATAGAATTAGAATATTCACGCAAACTTATAAAAAGAGTTCTTTTGTTTTTGTGTAAATGTTTTGATCCAATAAGACAACCAAATAGGTAATGTTACAAGGACAAAAGTAGGATCAACTAGATAGTACAATATTAGTACCAATCAAAAGAGAGCATTACCCTAAAAGTTCATGACAAAATATGTTCACATGCACGCACACTTCAATTGAACAGATATTGGATTAATGCACATGAAAGAACATTTGAAATACCTAGTACTTGAGGATCTAATCAATGGAAGTAGGTGAACTAGAGCATCAATCTCAGAAAAAAGTTAGAAACACCAATGCATGATCACATATGCAATATAAGTGCAAGAAGCTAGAAAATCTAAAAAGCCTATGGACTTACCATGGTGCTATAGCATCGAGCTTATAGGAATTGTTTCTTGGTTATAGTGCTATAGCACTAGAAGTAATGCTATAACATAAAACTCTTTGGAATTTTCATTTGGTGCAGTGCTATAGCACAAAAAATTGATCCTATGCCATAAGCTTTTGTATATGTCATTATAGCATATTTTCTTTTTAATAATTTTCCTAAAATAGGAAAATGTTATATCAATTGAAATTATTACAGTAGAGAGATAGAGCAAAGACATAATAAAAAATAATGTTAACATAATTTCATATGCCTAAATTCAACACAAGACTTGATAATTGTAGTATCAAGAATTTTTAATACATATGATGTTTGTGATAGTGGAAACATCATTTCAAGTTCCTAGTTAACATGGAACATTCAACATGATAATTAAAGCATAATGTAGAGAATTTCTACAATCATAATAAGGCCCTTTCTCTACCTAAACCCAAAGAACGCAATTCAGCCTACAGTTGATCATTCACATGATTCAACAATCAATCGTAAAGAACAGTGTCTCAAATGGAAACACACTTTAGACAATTATGAAAGTAAATACCAAAAATTGCAACAAAAGAAGCTATTCTCAAATTTCAACTAACATGCAAGGAGAGTGTCTCAGGTTAAGAATCACTTAAGCAACCATAAAGTAGGATATTTACTTAAGGTGTCAAGGGAAACCCTCTTCTTTGTAGCTGAAATTCTTTTCCACCAGTACCACTAATAAACCACAGTCACCACTTCCTCACCTTTAAGTGATAAATATGCACATTTAACATTTTTTAAATCAAACTGGTATTTTAATTTAGATAACACAAATGCAAATGCATATGCATATATATGTGAAACCCTTCACAAAACTCTGAAGTAAAAGACAGGAAAAGCAGGGACTACAGCTTTTGTTATAATCATGTACTTAGAATAAATATATAACACACATATCCAATATCTCATGGATTGACAAAAGTATTTAAAAGAACAAAAAAAAGTTACTGTGTAAAAGGATTAAGAACCTTGAAGCAATCTTAGGCAAGGGTCAATAACCTGTGGGTAATTGATGTGAGATGTCTTCTCTAGCTTTTCTATTTGAGGCCACCAAGTTGGCATCTTCTGGGAACAAAAGTACCATGTGCTTCTTTATTTGCTAATAACAATAATACTAAGTGCATCTTTGGAGAGCTAATCTAATTTATCCTAAATCAATCAACCTATCAAAACTTGCCCTAACTATGCGGGGTCAGCTACAAGAATCCAATGTCTCCAATCTACTCACCTAAATTTTTCTATATGTTAAGTATAATTCTTACTCAACTAAATGGTATCCTCCCAAATTTAGATTACCTTGGTGAGTGTAATAATAGTGGTTATAAAATTTGGGGCAAATCTCATGTAGCAAAATATATATGTAGGACCGCAGAGATTAAGAACAACAGCAAAGTTGGAAAGAAGCATTGGCAAGCCACAAAGGCGTGATCAGAGAGGTGATATACTGTTCTTCCTCTCACATTATTATACTGAATTTTCACACTCTTTCCACTGTTATGGACGTAGATAATTGTTGAAGCACGTAAATCTGATGTGTGAATTTTTAAGTTAATATGAAACTTAAATTAAAAGAAGAATTAAGAGTTTAACTCATGACATTAAATTAATTTTACAAGTGTTATATGTAGGGTTGTTAATAGCTTGGATTTTAATTTAAATTCGATTTGAATCTAATCCGAATTTTAAACTCTTTAACCGATTAAAATATTCAATAGATTAAATCTAATTATAAATATTCGTAATCCGAAATAAGTGGATCGGATATGAAATTAAGTAATCCGATCCGTTAAAAATTCAAATCTGAATATATTAATAATATTTTTTATTTAATTAATAATCATATATATTAATAAATATTTATATATAATGCAATAAACGTAACATTATAATTAATAATACACTAATTTTGTATTTGTAAGGCATTTTATTTAATAGAATAATGTAAATTTTTTAAACTATCTAAAATATTCTTCTACTTTCTTTAATTTTAGTTTTTCCATTAGATATTATATTTAATAATTAATTATTTTTGAAATTTTATAAAACACTTGAATAAATTGATTATAAATTTTTTAAGTTCTAACTATAATACAAATAAAACTTAATAATTTTATAAAGTACTGAAATCCTATCATAATTTTTGTAAATAACTTTTGTAATATATTATATAATAAAAAAATTCTTCTTAATCATTCATAAATAGTAATTTATTTATGAATTTTATTTATATTTTAATAAAATCAAAATAATTAAACATAAATCTTACATAAAATTTTTATCATTCATAAATAACAATTTATTTAATTTTATATGTCTTTTACTTATTGATTGTTTAATTTTAATTATTGTTAACGATTATTCAAATCAGATTTTTTATTCAAATTTTAAATTTTTATCAAATTTAGATATAATAATAATAAATTAAAATTTTATAAAATTTTAAATCAAATAAAAAAAAATATATATAAATAATTAAATTTAAATTTAAACTATTTTAATTTAATCCAAATTAAACTCATTTACATAAATAGTTATATGCGGACATTGAGTATGACTCGGACTCATGACATCTTTGCCAAGGCGGGGCCCGTCCCCCGGCTATGGATATTGGGCCGACCCTGAGACATGGCAGTGCATGAAACCGGTCCACTCTAGAACTCGGATATGTGTGATTTTACAATGTTGACCTTCAAGGAATAACGTTAAATATGTGGAACACCTTTAATAATTGTACTCTACTCTTACGGACAATATTACGGACAATATTATAAATGCATTTCTTTTCTTAAAGAAAAAACATTGCACATGCAAGTCAATTTTTCTTTGTTAATTCGATTCTTTGTGGTTAAAAAGGTTTGTTGAGGTCGAGTAGGACACGCACACGGGGCATATACATATATACATACATATTTATTTTTCCAGCGTTTTCTTTTGAGGAAATTCCCAACATTGATTACACAATGATTAATTAGAAAAGGGAAGAAAGATTCCCAAACACCAGGATGTTAAATATTGTTTTGCATGAAATAAAAATTAAATAAATCACACTCCAAGTTAAACAAAATAAAGTATATACAATTTATAAAATATTAAAATTATGTAAGCTACTTCACTTTTGCTTCAAAAATAAATAAATAAATAAATTTATAAAATAAATTATCGTGACTCAGGCACTAAATCATGATTGGCAGTAAAGTTAAAATGAAATTGAAACTTAACAAAATTAACCATAATACAATCTTTTGTAATAAATTAAAAATTATTGATTTTAACAACTTGTTAAATTTAAATTATTAATTTAAAATACTTAACATCAAATTTTTTATTAATAATTTTTTATTTTTATATATATTATATTATATTATTTTTTAAAATTAACATATAATAGAATATGTAATGATGGAGGCAACCTGACAACTCATAAAAATTAAATTATTCGTAGCTCAAGGATAACTGCACTAAGCACAAATCTTGTCTTCTTCATGCGACGTCATTTCGCAATAAAATTAAAAAATGAACCAAATAAGACCACAGAAGAAGGAAAAATGGCAATGATTGAAACTTTAAGGTGTTGATTGGGCCTGAAATTGAGGTCAAGGAACATCATAGTGGAAGCAAAAAGCTAAAGAAGCCCAAATTGACCAATAAAAAATGCTAAAGGCTTATTTTGACCCACAAAATGAAAGATAAAAGCCTTGTATAACCAAAGAAATAAAAAGCTAAAAGCCGATGAAAAGCTGGCTGATTTCGATGTTGTAGAAAGACATCATATCCGTTTATAAATTGTTTTTGTTGGAAGAAAATTGACTCTCCTTTTCCTTTCCAACCTGATTTTAATCACTCAATTGACTTTGATACTTATTTTGGCTTTTACGCTTTATTTGTTAATTTGAAAATGATGAGTGGAAGGCAAGAATTTGAAATCGGAATTGAGAAAATTTTGTATCATATAAAATTTTATAATAGCTATTAATATTATAATATAATTTTAGTCAAATAAAATCATTGGCAAATGGCATATAATAATAACTTAGATATAATCATAACGAATTATATTTTTTTGAGCTTCAACTTAATCCAAAATTATGAAATGTGCGCCCATTGAGTCACTGATTACTTGTGTGAATGTTATAACTTTTATTTATTTCATATTGTCACACCTCGAACCCTGGGCTGTGATTGGCACTAAGGTCCACCGACTCTAGTAAACCTCATTACACCAGTCAAACTCTGAAGGTACGTAACATATACTGAATATAACAATACAATAACTAAACTACTCAGGATCCTATCGAGAGTACAAGAAAGCTATTTTAGAATGCAAAAGAACGGATACAAAAATGGTGCTCGTACATCTATCAAGTCCTTCGACAGTTGCTCCAAAAATTGGCACATTAACGAGGACAGCAACCCAAATCTAGAAAGTTTAAAACTATGAGCCGCGAAACTCAGTGAGTAGGATGATACATAATCTATGCATGTCAGGATATACATCATGTCATAAGTCCAAAACCATACGCATACAATGATTAGTAAAACATAACAATATGCACTTAAAAATACCATAAACCAAATATCAAATAACATCACTGGACTCAGGCCTACCCAACAGTAGACGCTACGGATCACCGCTCTCCAGCCGAGTCCCTGTCGTCCCCTCACAAACTCAGACCGACTCACCACTAGACGCTACGGATCATCGCACTCTTGCCGAGTTCCTATCGTCCCCAAATCACAGCACACCACACGATACCATCCCCACATACAATCAAAAACAAGTATACATATGCATATACAGTTTATGTCTCAAAAACCAACATCACATACCAACATAACTCACTGATAGTTCATAAAACACATAACACATATCCTGAGTAACATATAATCAAAACATAGTTTTCAAACCACATAATCACCATGTCAAAAAAATCACAATATGAAAATACAAGCATAGAGAAGGTATCATTACTCACAGTACAGACGCTAAGCCAAAAAAGAGAGTCCCGAGTCACCTAACCTGACTCAGTGGTCCGGGTGTGCCATTGCCTGCGAATTTGCAATCAAAATCACATAAAACCAACACCAATGCCGAAACTGGCACAAGAAACAGGCTCGGTAGCCAGAATCGGCCTAAAATCCTATCTCGACACCTTGGCACGCATCCCGGGCACCAAAATCCATTGCCGGGATCCACCCGACTCAAAACACTCAACAAAACTACTTAACCACCTTGAACCTTACAGAACCAGCCTCCACAACCCTCAAACCATAGCGAACTGGCCTCCAAAACCCTCGAACTAGCTTAACTCGGTTCAAAACTACCTCCAACTCAACTCAAATGGCCACGAAACACTCAAAATTGGAATCAGAAGGCCCAAAAATCCTAGGAACCGGTCTAAACCGCCAAAAAGCCTTAAACCGCCCTAAACCAAGCTAAAAACCTTAACCCTAAGCACCAGTACGCAAACCGAGCCCAGTTTATCTTGAACTAGACATCCAAAAATTACTAAATTTTACGGTTAACTAGGTTTTATCATGTTGAACCAAGAATCAGTCCAAACGCTCCAAGAACTGGCCTAAAAACTAGTGAACCGGTCACCCAAAGGACAACACACTAAACCGGCCGGTTCACCTCAAACCGGCCAACCAAAATTTCCCCAACCCACTTAGTTTGATAGTCCTCATCCCCCTGAACCTAGAACCGGTCCAAATTTCAAATTTCAAGTCAAATTCACCACTGAACCGGTCGGTCAAAACCCTTATTCTTCTTTTTCTTTTTTCTTTTTTTTTAAAAAGTTAAAGTCGGCTCTGCTTTAGCCGCGGCTCGCAGCTTGGCTTGAGCCGCCAGCCCAGCGGCTCGGCTCAGGCCACCTCTCTATAACGCACGCAATGGTGTAAATTTTCAACCAAAATCATGGTTAATCATAGCAGTATGGCGTTGAACAGATCTGGGTACCCTTTTTGACAAAATTTCTGTCCTATTGCAACACAGTCCCTCAAACTCTGTTCTTCTCAAACAGGTCCCTGAGAAAAATTTCAATTCAGCCTCCAAAACTTTTAATTATTGCAATGAGACCCTCAGCTTTTAAAAATGAAAAATCTGGGTTATTGCACATATGCATAAAACTAGCTGCATGATAAAATTGATATAATGAATTAAACCCTCAATTTATTAAGTTGTATATTAATTGTATTACTAGTTTAATATATTTAATAAGTGTAATATAAATGGTAAGACACTCTTATATTTATAAAGAAAAATCAAATTCAATTTCTATGAAGGCAAATCTTTGGAGAGAGATAGTTACAGTACCCAAATAAAATTCATTTTAAACTGTACAACGGATGTGAATATTTAGAAGGATTAAAAATTATATATATTAATATGTTGTGAATTTGTGATTACAGAGAGAAAAGACTTGAAATACATACAAAGGGATGAAAAAATAATTATAAAATTCACATTATTATAGAAACATATAGAAAAAGCATATTGATTTTGGGGAAAAGACTTGGTCAGAAAATTCAGGCAATAACCTAGACGGAAAAGGCGTTCTCACCAATAAAGATGGCCACTAAAGAAAAGGCAAGAGAAATAGAAATACATAAAACACAAAAAAACAAAATAAGGGCCAAGGGCTCCAAATTCAATAATGTCTATCTATTATGAGAGAGAGAGAGGGGGGGGGGAGTTGGAAGAAAAAGTAAAGGAAAATAATTTTGCCATTTCGAGCATTCGCTTTAATTGTTAATTAAACTATACTTTAAATATATATAACTGAAAATGGAATTTATATATCAACTAAACTTTACTTTAAATATATATAACTGAAAAATGGAATTTATATATCAACCAAACTTACTTTACTTTAAATATATATAACTGAAAAATGGAATTTATATGTAAACCAAACTTTACTTCAATATATAACTGAAAAATGGAATTATGTATGAGTGATATTGTGAATTAGACTACCATGTTCCATTATCTTAAGCTATATGTTTGCTTGCTGAAAAAGAGTATTGAACAGAAGAAAACGTTTCAGAGTTGTGGCATTTTCATTTTCCTTTTTGTTTCTATTTCTTGCACGGATATCTTTTATTTCTTGTCAATCAAACACCTCCATATATATATATATATATATATATGCAGTTTTGTATAATTGTGTCCACGTTAGAACATCACACTACCACATCATCATCGATACGAAATCGAACGTTTATGAATATGCGTAACAAATAGGATCTCGGCCGTTTTATTTTTTATTTTTTGGTTTGTTATAAATGCTGGTAAATTTTTATTTTTTAAAAAATTGAAATTTAACTCAAGGTTTGTAAAATTTAATTTGTTTCAATTTCAGGGTTTATCAAGTATTCTAAAAAATTTATGGAATAAAAACTAAAACGTTTTAAGGCTATGGAGATATAACTTTTGTTAGATCAATATCAAAATCAATATTTGATACTGATTTAATTACTGTTAAAAACATTGACCTACTGGGTTAGAACTTAGTATTAAATACAAGACCAAATACCCCCTAATTTATAATTCCTAAAATAAAATTGTTCTTGCCAAATGTCTAGTATCGTAGTGTGTCTATTTCAATTTGCAAATTGATCTAGTGAATATAATTTAAATTGTTTTTGTATCTTTTGATATTTAAATTTATTTAAAAATTTAGAATTTGAATATTTGATATGATGATATAAAAAATTAATTAATTTATTTACGGGCAATCCAAATAGATTAAAATAATAAAAAGATGAATAAATTATCAAATGTAGAGAAAGCCTTGATTTCGTGGATGTCTATACGAGAAAAAAACAAGGAATTTAATAATACACGTTTGCATTTGTCATATTATTAAATTAAATATCTCAATCAAACGGTTGGAAGGATTGTAGTGGCAACTAAGCGATCTCGTTAAATATAATTTTCAGATTCATCTAACAACTCTTAAATGGAGGCCGTATGACAAAAAAGAAAAAGAGAAGAGAGAGAAAGAATGGAACTACTAAATGGAGGCAGTACTTTGATAATTTTATTGAACGCAGCTCAATTAGACTATCCAAATCCCATTTTTAAATCCCATTTTTAGACACCTATAGATTGGATTTCCCAAATAAGGACACCTAATAATTCACTTTCTGCCCCCATGATCACAGAAAAGGGAGCCCAATTTTGGAATATGTGTGCACTACTAACTAATTTAAAAGATATGTATAATGGTATGATTTGTGGTTATATTTTTAATTTTTTAATTTAATAATTAATAAGTTAGGTTATTATAATTTTAAATTTTGAATTAACAAGTTTATAAATTAAGAAAAGAATAATTCTCTTTTTTTAGGTTTTTAGATTAAAAAACCCATAAAGTATAGACCCAAATGGCTATGCACAAAATATTACGTTAAATCCTATTGAGAAAAATAAACTTTGAATGCAATTGTGAATTTTTAATAAATATGTTTGATTAGCACTTTAAAATGAGAATTCTTATTTTTTTGTAAATCAAAATTTCATTAAATTCCATTCCATCACTTGATTAAATAATTAATTATTACCTTCTATTTTTAGCTAATGATATATTATATATATATATTAAAGTTTAATATTTTAAATTAGAATATAAAATTTTAAATTTTTAGTATATTATAATATATTAGAAGTTAAAATTTATTTAATTTTTTAAATTTTCTAATTAAGGATATTTTTGTCTTTTGAATAATTTTTTTGTCTCCTTGCCTATATTTCTATTTCAACATATCAAATATAATGAAGAAATGTGAATATTAATTTAATCAGTATGTATTAAATATACTACAAAGATTTTCATTTCATTTATATTCCCATTCCATCAAATCATTTTATCTAATTATATGCCACTTTAATTAAAAGAAAATTAGATATATATATATATATATATAATGAGAGTTCAACCAAATATTTAAAAAAATATAGAATTTTTTTAGTTGTGATAGCCAAAAAAATAAAAAATGTTAAATTCTGATTACTTTAATTAACATTTAAAAATTTGAACTCTTCCAAGGATAGTGTTTTCTTTCCCAACCATCATCAAAGCAAATACTTTCACTATTAACAGTAAATGGTACCTTAAAGAGCATACATTTGTATATGTGTGTACGTGTATGAAAAAAAACTATGGCTACATGTAGGGTATATACCTTTTTATAATTACTTTCCAACCCACTAATGCCCCAAACAAAATGAAAAAATAAAAGGGATACCATAATTAATTCAAACATGTTTAGCTTCTTATCAGTACTTCATTAAAATATTTGATACTGAGAATAAATTATGTTTATAATTTGCCTTAAATGTTAAGAAAGCAAAGAACACCGAATGTTATTTATGCCCTTTAATCTTTAGACTAGCAAAGCTAATTCCAACATTAACAGAAACAAATCATCAAAATGACGAAGATAGAAAGCATACAACAAAAGTTAAGGAAGTGTTCTTTTGTAGAGTAGGAGTTAATTGAACGTCTTAATGAATGAAGAAAGCCGAAAGACAAGCCCCCACTTGGATTGTTTATTTTGCTTGTAGGACACCCTAATGCTGATCCAAGTAAGAAAGACATTTCCTTTACACAAAAAGCCACATCCATCATATATCTCGTAAGTCCTATCATCATTTCCATGTCCCAACTTTTGACCCATGCACTATCCTTCCATCCTCCTAGACCTTTGAAGTTCTAATTACACCCTCTTCCCCACAACACCCCCCCCCCAAAAAAAAAAAAAAAAAACCAATGGGTTTAGTAGGTCGTACCTAAATTTCCTCACTCAGTACTTCCTTTCCACTTCTCATCATCAATTATTGGAATTGGATTACGATTAGTTCATTAATTGGTCGAGCCAACTGTAAACTGGTAGTTTTACAGTTTAATATATATATATATATATATATATGTATATGTATATATATATTAGATTGCTCATGTGAGTTAATTTGATACCCATTCAAATAAATAAATACATAAAATATATAAATTGATTAATACATTAGAATATGTGAGAGTAAAAATATGTTTATATATGTATGTATAATCGAAATTGAAATGCTTATGACACACAAAGATTATTTTACTTGTAAATATTTTCAAACTAAATATTAGTGAAAAATTGCAAAAATTCTGATTTGAGATATGTATATTTATCTGAATTAATTAAAAATCTATTCTTTATATATTTAAAAATTAAATATAATCAAATTTGTCCATATATTCCCATAACAAACTTCATGGCAAGACTCGGCTTCATGACTCCCATGTGAAATGCACACAATGTACAATGTACACATTAAATTAGGAAACTTTTATTGATTTAAGGCCAAGAGTTTTTATAATTATATTTATAATAATGTAAATTAGATTAAATTCAATAGATATTTAACATTAGTTAAGTCGGCAAATTGAAATAATGAAGAATAAATCAGTTCCAAGCATGGGCGAGCTTAGAATTACAGTCTCAACATATATAGATATAGCCAAAAGGGACACGCATATAAACGTAGAACCAAACAAAATTTTTGGCAATAAAGGACCCACCAACTCCTATTAATAGGCTTTGACGTGAAGTAGAAAACAAGGTATTAAGTTTTACAACGTTTCTAAAAGCATTAAGTTAGTCAATTAATGCCTAATCTTCTCTTTGATTATGAAGTAATGTTAATGATTTTATTAAGTTTGAATGCTCCAAAAGTTATACTACATATAAATCTAAAGAAGGGTTATTAAGAAAAATGGAAAAGAAAATTTGGAAAAGCAACTTTCAATTTCTTTTTATAAGAAAACAAAAGTATTTGGTTATGTAAAGTGAAAGAATATGAAGTACACGTGGACATCCAAAAGAGAATTGATCGGTTTCGGCGGTGTCTTCTGCTGGATTGAGATTGGGAAAGAAGTGACATACACCCATCATCATTGCCGTATATTTTGTTAACTACGAACATGAATCATCTGAGAGTGAATTATTAAATGGCATGCTCTTGCATGCAAGTTCATGGAGTTGTCAACTCGTAATTATATTTTAATTTTTTTATAAATTGGTATTGTATATAAATAATTATTATTATGATAAATTTTTTTATTTTATATATGTTTTATGATATCTATAAAAAATAATTTATAGTACCAAGCGTCATCTCGTATTATTATTTAATGTTTTAAATAAAATCTAGATTGGGCTTGTTGATCGAGTGGTGTTCAACTTCAATCTAACCTCAAAAAGTCTACATGAGATTACTTAATTAGAATTAGAGAATTAGAGTGTAATTAATCAAAACTAATTAAGAATAGATAAAATTAACTAATTTGTTAAAACAAATATACTAATTTAAAATAATATATTTATTAATTTTATTTATTATTAAATAATTTGATTGATAGTTAAACCATTGCGTGATAGTGTTACCAGTTTGACTATCAATACATGTTTTTTTAACATTGCTATCATTGTATAACATTATATGGTATTTCTTATGGGCACATTAATTGCAATTTTGGTCCCCGTATATTCAAATAAATTTCATTTTGGTATTTGTTTTTAATATTCACACATTGAATATCAAGATTTAAATGTATAAAATATTTGGTCCCCAGAGGTTGGCTTTTAGAAAGAAATCATGACTTTTTTTTCACCCTCTGCATTGAAAGAACAGATTTAAAAAAAATGATTCAACCCTAGACCCATTTGAATGCAGCGAATAACAATAATCTTAGATCTGCACACATGGGGACAGTGACAGTCACCAATGATTGTGGTTTCTATCAAAGAAAGAGCTAATCGATGGAACAATTAACTATGGGACCTGCATGAAATTTGGATAAAACTATGGGGACTCAGAACAAAACTTTTTCTTTTGTTAATATCTTATACAACGTTCACATAAGAGTACATCATGCACAACACTAACTAAAATATTAATTTATCAGAATTTTCTGCGCTTTCTAATTTCCCCGGAGAGCATTAAATTTTCCGTGCTACCATTTTCTTACGCTTTCTCGGTTTCCAATCACTTGTGCATGACAGCAAAGTTGAAAACTCTGTATGGTTGGCGCCTGTTTGGCTCATGAACCGGAATCGAACAACCTAATTACATCGAGCTCATCGACATGGTAAATGTTCATTTAAAACGGTTATAATTTCGAATCTCTGCTACGCTGCAACAACCGCATGCAAATTAAGCACTAAATGTCTGGGGGCCCCACCCATCACCATGCTGACGTGGCGGAGTTCAATTTTGCTGCGACAAGCATTCGAATACGGCCACAATAAGCTGGCAAACACTATAACTCACTAACTGAAAGCAAGCGCTTTTCATGGCCAAGGCTTTACTCCATGCATGAGCCTATTGAGGAGTTACAAAATAATTTTCAGGCCTTTTCTTTTTTTTTTTTTCTTTTTTGGTCGTTTCTCTCTCTTTTCCGTTCTCTTTCGTTCTCTATATATATGTGTCTCTGTCTATCTCCATCACTCGCCTGCCTCTTTCTCTCTTACTTTTCCAGGAAATATTGTGGGCGAAGAAAGGGAAAAAGAATGGGGGGTGAGATTTTGCCTTTCGTGGCCATGGTTCTGGTTCAGTTGGTTATGCCGGGATGAATATTTTCTCGACTCTGGCCATGGATTCCGGCATGAACCCTCTTGTCCACGTGGTTTACCGGCAAATCTTCGCCACTGTGGCTATAGCTCCCTTCGCCTATTTCCTGGAGAGGTATATATCAAGTTGATTTCCCACATTTGTAAAGAAAGTATCTGCTTGCTGTCATGGCATGGCTTTTTATTTAAACCTACTTCAATTTTTCCCGTTTAAAAAAATTTAAAAGTAGAAATATTGCTAAAATATTGTATGTATGATCCAAAAAGTTAGACTATCAAATATATTATTTTAAAACCATTAATAAATATGTTTTCGAAAGTTGTCTGCGGAATATATTTTTGAAAACAGACCCTTTTAAGAAATACTGGTTCCAGTGTTTAAATTTATGTCCCGTTGAAAGTTGAAAGTGAAAGCAACGTAAAGCTAATAGAGTTTTAAGGTATTTAGTATTTTCTCTATTTCGAAACATACGAAACAAAAATGAAAAAAAAAAACACAAACACTGAAAATAGAAATGCATGCATGTCGGTTTTTTGACCGTTTTGGTTTATTTGCTTTCTATTTCTAAAGCGCAAAAAACAATAAAAAAAGAGTAGATTACATCAAATAGAATTGCATGTATCATGCATGTATGTTTTTGACCTTTCTGATTACTGTAACGGGCTTATTTTGTACTTTAAGCTAATTTAGACAACACCCCGACCACCTCAGATGGTAGAATTCTACTATTTAGATTTAAATTTCTTTATTTTTAATAATTATTATTATAATATTTTCTGCATAACCCAAAAAAAAGCTTCTAGAAATTTATTTTCTTGCACTTCAATATTTATTTATTTATGTAATACTAACTGAATCTTTCTTTTACTTGTGGTGATGAGCAAGAAGAAGAAAACATTTCTTGGTGGGTCTTTCTTTTCCCACAGAAGGAAGACATGCAAATATGGAAAATAAATTACTAATTAATTTTGATTATTTTTAGCACGAGGTCGTCCGTTAGTATTAGAAAATTTAATCTACCAACTCTGCATGGCCTGGATCAGGAAAGAAAAGAATAAGAAAACAAAAAACTCCGCCAGGCCACCTGTTATGTATATGTGACGCTCTTGTCACGTGCTAGGTGGTGCGTACTTTTCGCATTATTGATTTACGTCACTTATTTTTGTTTCCACTTTTCTGGCTTTTTGATGGCTTAATGCATTATATATCTGGCAGTGCGTGAACTTTTCTCTTAAGCTTATCAGTATTAGTCGTAACTAAGAAGCCTTCTAGGAAAATATAAATAGGAAGGCTCTTGCTCAGGTCTCTCGGGATATATACGGCTTTAACAGCTTTCTATTTTCGGAAACAGATTGGGATTCATAACTGTTTTAGAAGAACTTTCAGAAAACAAAAAACCAAAATAGATAACAGAAAACGAAATCCAATTATGACTAATGTTTACCCAATTGATGCAGAAAAACAAGGCCTAAGATGACAATGCCCATTCTCTTCCTTATCTTCTTATCCTCCATATTTGGTGAGTGTTTTACGCGCAACAACATATATCTATTTATTTTAATTCACAGATTTCTATTTATTTTAATATCTATTTTTAAAATTTCTTTAATAATGGGCTTAATTGGTGTGGAAAAACACAGGGCCACCATGAACCAGGCACTTTATTTGTTGGGCTGCACAATTCCACCCCGACCGTTGCGTGTGCGCTTACAAATTTGCTCCCTGCCGTCACTTTCATTATCGCCGTCCCCTTCGGGTATAGCGTCACACATTATGACATTCTTTATTTCTTAGTAATTATTCATACGACTTACACACATACACGTTCGAGTGTTAGTATTTTCATTACATATTACTATATTTAGGGTGAACATGACCAAACGGGAATTTCAAACCAAATCCAAAAAAATTTAGTTCGGTTTGGTTTTATACAATTAAATGTATAAAATTGGTGATTTGACTCTATCTAAATTGCTTTATAAAAACCCAAATGGAAACCAAACTGGAAAATTTTCAAACCGAACAAATTTGATATTTTACGCAAAAAAAAATTCAAAAAAGGGAATTTTTAATGGGTTCACTTTAGTTTTAGGATTTGATTCGAACAAAGATGCGAGTGGTGCCTATTTCAAAAAATAATTGGTGGGTAATTTATGATATTTTCTTACATTTGAGAGGTGTTTTGTTAGGTTTGAGACTGTGGGAATAAGGAGTGTGGCCACACATGCAAAGATTTTGGGAACAGTTGTGTGTGTCGGTGGAGCGATGTTGCTTTCGTTTTACCACGGCATGAGGTTATGGGCGGCTCAAGCCTTCACTGGAAATATGCAGATAAGATGGGTTCAGACAACCCTATCACCACCCACAGCAACTTCATCTTGGGTCCATTTCTTGTCATATCTAGCACCGTCGCCTGGGCAGTTTGGTTTGTCATCCAAGTAAGCACCCACTAAGTTTAATGGCTTAACGTTACATGTCACCATCAAAATTTACCAAATTTCCTTACCACCCATTTTTAGATCTGGTTACTTTTTGTTGGTATTCATATCGTCTCTGTAAATTCAATTGGCAGTTCAAGTACTTAAGAAGTGTCTAAACATGTAAACAGGCCGGGTTGGGACTACACCCAATTGACAAATATACTAATTCTATCCAGACTGGTTATTTTTGTAAAAGGGGTCTGGACTGACTCATTTATTTGGCTTTCGGCCTGATTCAGACTAGTCCACTAAAAAAAAATTTAATCTTGTAGATCCATTTCTTTTGGATCTACATGATGGGTCCGAGTCCAAGGATTCTGATCATGATGGGTCAGGTCCAACCCGACTTGTTCACAGCTTGGTTCTGGAGTTAATGCTATGGTTAGCTTGGTGAAAGGTTTTGAATGTGTGCGAAAATGATTGGTTTCAGGCGAGAATAAGCGAGAAGTATTCAGCTCCTTACACAACCACGGCTTTGATGTGTGTCTAATGGCCAGCTTTCAGTGTGCCATCATTGGCGTCTGCGTGGAACCTAAAGCCTCTGCATGGTCTCTCAGCCCCGCTATCAGGGCCACTTCTAGTATTTATGCGGTAAGCTGCATGAAATATTCCCAATTGATCAAAAGTTTTCTTCTTCCTTTGAAAAACAAAAAAAGAATAGAAATTATCTCCTCTGATTTTACTGTTACGTAAATGAATAACTTCAGGGAACTGTGTGCAATGCGCTGTCATTTGCCGTCATGTCATGGTGCATCCAGAGAAAGGTCCCCTCTACGTCTCGGTGTTCAGCCCTCTCCTGCTTGTCATCGTGGCTGTTCTCAGTTGGGCAGTTCTTCAAGAGCGTTTATTCGTCGGAACGTGTGTTCTTCATTCACCTTTTTCCCTTTTAATTTCTTTCTTTTTCTTTTTCTTTTTTGTTTAATTCACTTGATTTCTGAACTGGGTCTTACGAATATGTGGCTTAATGTGCCAGTGTTGTAGGGTCTATGTTGATCATTGCTGGGCTTTACGCAGTTCTATGGGGCAAAAAGAGAGAGATGAGTCCGAGTTTTGATAATGTCAAGGATGCAGAAGGTGGTCAAGAGAAACAGGAGAAGACAGGTGACTTGGAAATGCAGTTTTCGGGAATCCCCAACGGCAACTTTCTTACCAAAAGTTAAGCCAGTGATGGCAATTCAGTAATATCTAGCCTTATTTCATCCTTTTATGCCTTGGTTGTAACTAGTACAACTGCCCAGTCTTTTATAACATGTAGTCTTTAATCTAAATGCCAGCTTCTTCAAAAGCAGCTTTCTTTCTTATTACTTCTTCATCCCTTGTATTAACGTTAATCAATATGGAGGAATGGAACCAGAAAATGTCTAATGTTCTTGGCCAGTAAACGTTGTCGTACTAAGCTGATAGCTTAATTTCTTTTCTCAGAACATCACGTAGACAGTGAAGACAATTGATGTATCCAAGTAACTTAATTACTGAGTTTTCTGGGCCAGCGGGGCGGGTCTCCGGGCAAAGTGCCAATTTTCGAGCTTGAGTCGGGCGGGGTTCTGAGGGCCCGACTAATATGCTAAGATTTTGAACTTTTTAATTTAATGAACAAAATATATACTTAGAAACGTAATAAAAATAGGCCACCAAAGGTTAGCTTCAGCATGTTTCAATTTGGATGGCTTTGAATACTGGTGTTCAAGAAACCTAATCAAACTTTATGAGTTGATTAAATTACCATTTTGTTTGATTTGTAAGAAAATTATTTTTATACATTTTAATTTGATATATGATATCTAACTAATCCATATAAACAAAATTAAACCAAACTCCATGTATATATATATATATATATATATATTCTTTATTAGAGAATGATTTCTATTAGTGTAATTTAAACTTTGTTACACTATATAAATATGTTTCTTATATAATGTATAACTACTATGATGAATTTGTTAAACTAAATAAGTTAAAAAAATTAGAAAAAAAATTTGTCAAAATTCTTATAAAAATAAAAATTTAATCTATTTTATTTATATAAATCACAAATCATAATTTAAAATCAAACAAAAATGTGAATCATATTTTGTTCAATTTCTAAAATTATAAATCATAAAGTATAATTTAATTTAAATTTAAATATCAAATCCAACAAAATCGAAGCACTAACACCCCTCCCCTCGAATAAGCCTTCAGAAGTTAGCCTGTGTGTTCCTCTAGACTCTGTTTATAATGCAGAAGGTACATCATACATGGCAAGAGTCAAATGCCCAAATTTCACGTATTTATGAGTGAAGTTTCCGCCTAGAAGAAGAGAGCTAATATTGTTAAATGGATGACTCAGCTGTCATACTTCATCATTATTGGAGGAAAGCTACCAGATAATTTAGGACTTGTGTGGGATCTAAGCCTTTTTTTTATAGTCAATTTAAGAGAAAAATCACGGAAGTGTGAAATTTAGTTCTCTTATAAGGACTATATGGAAGTGAACATTTGAATTTGTGTACCTAGGGGCATTCGGATGCCTTGTAAAGATGGGGCAAGGAAGATTCTATCCTTACAGTGATCATGTTTTTATCATAATTTTGATCAAATTTAATAGTAATTTAGATAACAAACCGGATAATGAACCAAATTATCAATTGCCCATAATCTCAGTCTTCACCTTCCTTCTCCTCTCTGGCAACTACAAGGCTTTGGCGTTGGCATGAGCGAGCTCTTGCATAGATCTGGTGCCCACTCATGCAAGCACTTGAAGTTCTAGCGCTTGCTCACACAGGTACCTACAGATCCGGTGCCCACGTGAGCAGGCGCTTGCAAATTCAATGTCTACGTGAGTAGGTGCTTGGAGATTTGGCACCCGCTTACGCAAGCGCCTAGAGTTCTAGCACCTGCTCCGGCGCCAGCGTGGAGATCCTAGGAATCTAGCAATGGTGGTGAGGAGAGGCCAGCGGTGGTTCGCAGTGGCAAGATTGTCCAAAAAAAAATTTATTGTTGAAATGTGAGAAAGTTTATCTCCCATGCCATCCTAGGATAAAATTATCATGCATAGGCTGATAAGAGTGCTATCTGAATGTTTATTTCATACTGTTACACACATGTAGCGAACGCATGATAAATAGAAATAAGGTAAGATAATTTTTTCCTATTCTACCTTATCTCCCAAAGCAAATGTCACCTTAAATGTATATATGAAAAACTCAAGGTTTTCAAAATAAAAATTCATAAAATCACACAATGTGGTAAGCACTAAAAGAGGGCTTACATTAAAAGATCAGGAGTTTTTTAGTGGCTGTTGGGTAGTGTGAATTGGATATGGTTGGACAGGGCATCCTTCTATCCACACAATGTTCCCAATTTTTATCCCATTTTTGGCAACTTTTAATCCATTAAATAGGAAATAACAAGATAGATTTGATTTTATTGAAATACCCTTTCTTCTGGTAGCAATATACCATTATTTTTGTTTCAGCTGGAAAAAAAAAAGAAAGAAGAAGAAGCAGAAGAAGAAGACAGATAACAGCCGACATAACACTACACTCGAATTCGATTAATGCAGCAATAACAAGGTCAATGAGACTGTGCTAAGAACTGGAATCCACTGCAATGGCGGGGCATCGGACAAGGAGGTTGAGACCAGGCGTAGCCACCAATGAGATCTATTCGTCAAAGGTCAAGTGCAGCACTATACTCGAATCCAGATTAGCTCGTCAAAGGACGAGACCGAGGGACAAGCTCGGCGCAACATTGTGCGAGGAACTCGAATCTGGCCGAAGAAACTATGTGAAGAGGTGGCCGGGGTAGCCAACGATGTCAAGGGAGCCATCGACACAGGTGGGAAGTACAAAGGAGAGGGGCAAGTGGGAAGGACAGAGAATATGGATGGTGTAAGGGACAGGAAAAATATCAGACAAGAAATATATACCACACAAATAAATATTAAATAAAATTATTTTATCACCTCCCCGTATAATTATCCCACTCAAATTAAAAATTTATCCTAATTAAATCCTTGTATTAAAGGATTTATCGCATGAAAAAAATAATATAACAAAAAATTTATCGAACCTATTGTCCTTATTTAGTCTCATCCAGCTCATCAAGTAGGCTTTAAAAGGTTATTACAATCTCATAAGATCTGAATCTCTCGACTTAAAATTTTTGTACCTCTGAGGGAACAACCTTATGTTGTCCTCCAAGAACGTCGCAACATGTCTGTACTTGCATACTCATAATAAAAGAAACATTCTCTCTAGGAACCGTACTATATTGTTGTGGAGGACCGGAAAGATCGCAGATTAATTGTACTTGGTGGTGCAGTATTGATCGGTGGAAACAACAGGAGAGAAGAATGAATCAGAGTTTGGATGAGGATTAGGATCTCTCCATTTCAAAATTTTACCATTTGTTTTCATTTTCAGCAAATTTCAATACAAATAGATACATCTATCACATCAAACGATCAAATTTAAATTTTTCTAATAAATTTAGACCATCCACAAACATGTGAATAGTTGGGATTGCGTATACTTCAAACCCCTTATCGGAATTAGGATCTTAGGTTTCTCTGCATAGTTTTCCCCCATTTTTCCATTCCTACAAGACTGGAGAATTGGGCCGTCCTAAAAGAAAGAAAAACGGCCGGGGAGGGGAAGGGGGAGGAGAGTTACGAAGCCTTCACCTGCTGAAACCTCTTAAAACTACCCTAGAAGTTCACAGATATCAAACAGATCATTAAGATAGATATTCATCTTATCCATGCAACATTACAATCTTTCCTAATATGGAGACGTGGATTAAAGAGGGGATTGTGAGGACTGCCCAAAGTTTAGTTGCATATCCTAACCTACTTTTACAAACAAGCTAATACAAAGATAAGAGACAAGAAACAAGAGACCACAACAAATGAGCACAGATTAAGGAATGCAAAACGAGCCTACTTTTACTTGCTTGTTTGCTGCATTCATCATCATATCGAGAGCCAGTGGCACTGCTTCAGTGCATGTTCTGGAATCAATTTCACTATCATCTCAGCTGGAACGCCCTTTAACTCTGGTGTGGCAACAAAGAGGCATGGTAACAACAATATAGCATAAATAAGAGGTTCAGATAGAATATGCAAGGAAAATTAGTCTAAGGTGGCTTTCGTACCATGTGGCTTAAAGTTGAACAGTGGGGAAGAAAACGTCCATTTGGCAGGCGAGTGTTTGGATCACGTAGCTCATCAAAAAATGGGTGGATCAAGGCATCCAACTGCATTTAGAGTGAGAAAGCATACCTGTTAATCCAAACCTAAAAGAAAGACAAGCACATATGCAGAGATCATTGCAGATACATGCAAAGAAGATACTAGCCAGGTAATAAGGACATCAAATTTTCTAACCCTGAATGAATTTCAAATATGTCACACGATTTCAGAACTAGTACCAACTGTAGTCTCAGTCTCAGAGCAGAACTAACACTGACAGATGGCAGTCTTGGTTTCAGATGAGAAAATAGATATTTTGTATTTATTTGAAATACTAGGAGTAGGAAAGGAGGATACTACCTATGTCGCTGGCTGGTCGGAACACCCAACCTCTTGCATAGTGAAGGTGCATTGATCCCTAGGCCATTGCCCTTAGTAGGTCAAGCAAAAAAGAATGATAATATCTAATAAAATAATTTAGGTTGCCAAAATGACCCATACCTCTCCAAGAGAATGCACTACCATTACTTATCGTCAA
>CAJVSB020000066.1:0-93483 GCA_911865555.2 Thlaspi arvense
AATCTGGAGTACCTTTCATATATAGCTTTAAAAGGTACCATCTAAATATTAGCTTGATATCTGATGTCATAAGCTATTTCTACGAACAACAGATACTACTCCAGTTACCCTCAAGTCCATAACAAAAAGTCCTCATCACATCTACGCATTTTCTACTATTCAGATTAATCCAGCAGGTCTTATATTCGTGTCTAACCTAGGTAAGCTCTCTACAAGGGTGGTCACAAAAGGTTTTTTCCATATAGCAAAAGGATCAGATCACATATCATAGTGCACAGATATATAAAAGTAGGTTGTTTTGGATTCGCACAATAAATTTCGTATAAAGGGCACTTGGTTTGATGTACCTGTCACTCCTATACTAGACACATGTGCATCCTATCTAGTTAAAGCATATACTCATGGCAAACCTCTCCCAATCTGATCACGTCTTCTCTCTCCCGAAGCTCTTCCTTGAGTTCTAGTGGGTTGATCTGGAATTAACGGAGTTGTTTGCTCTGGTTGTCCTGGTCTCTGATCGTCATCTCTCTGTATCAGTGGACAATTCCTAAGTCTATGCCCAAATTTACCACATCGGTAATAGGCAACAGTCTCCATACGACACTGTCCGCAATGACTCCTCCCACTAGTATGACAAGGCTAGGTGTCCTGACATCACGGTGCGGATCCATGTTGCTTCGACTGCATTACGCTCCCTTTTTCTATAATCGAAGCCAAGATAGCTGTAGACAATAATCCCGAATGAGCAAGTTCGGTTTGCCAGTTATGCTGAGATCCAGAAACCCTGATTCCTTATATGAACCTTGACCACCACCGTATGATCCTAAGGTCTTAATCTTCTTACTTGTTTCCTTAAATGTATTTTGCTCCAACTTTCTAGCCTCGATCGCTTGGCTACATCCACTACCTTGACATACGTGTATTTTCCCATCTATGAAGCCAATACTCAAAATAGGGGCGCCACCAATCCTCTAATGAATCTCTTGGCCTTCATATTCTCATCTGCTACCAAATGCAGAGCATACCAGGACAGATGATTGAAACAAGTCTCATACTCTAAAACTGTCATACCAGATGTCTATTGAAGGCACTCAAACGCTACTACCAATTGATCACTCTTATTTGCCGATAGGAACCTTTTCATAAATGCACTGACGAATTCCTCCCAAGTCACTGGCGCTACTTCCTTAGGCCTCTCGAATAATGTGGTCTTATGCCAAGACCAAGCCAAATCATATAGTCTGCACGCGAGTAAGTCCACACGCCTCGGATAAGAGCATCTCATCACCTCGAATATGACCTCCATTAAGTCTATAAAATGTTGCGAATCCTCGATAGGCCCTCTTCCAATAAGGTAGGTGGTTTAAACCTAAGAAAATCCCAAACTTGGTTCTCGAGAACATTCTCCCACTAATATCATCCTGAAATTGCCTGTACTAAACTAGTGTGATTCTAGATCTCTTGTCTCCTCTTATTTGACTCTATCTAATCCTTAAGGAACCTCCCGAGTCTTTTGAACTGAGCTCGGCTGGCCATCTATGCCAACCTTTGGTATTCCTGGATGTGCATTCACCGGAGTCCCGGTCCTCCCCTGATCAAGTATCTTTTCCATTAGAACGATCATAGTCTGCTATATCCCCTGAATGCCAAGTAGGACCTCATCCAACTTGTTTGAGGTCCCAATGGATCAGGCAACCTACTCTGGCTCTATCGATCTACCTCAACTGGTCGTCCTCCTATGACCTTGACCTCTTTCTCTTCCTTCCTCTAGTTCCTCCTCGGCCTTTTCCTCGTACTGGTGCAAAGGGCGGTATCTCACATGAAATCTGAGAGGAACGTGATCTGTCTCGTGACACCTCTGAAATTACTAATCTCTTGTTCTTGGGATCATGGATTAGATTCTCGTACAGAGCATCCATCTAATCAAGAGATTTTGAGCAACACATATACCAAGAGTAAGAATGAAGGTAAGATCGGATTAGTAATCGAATTCAGATAGCAGAAAAATCCTACTCGCCCTTCCATAGCATCTCGATTATGAGAGTGGCAGGCTCACAACCATAATTGGGACACTACAAATGGATAATTGCTCCATCGACCATAGAAAACTTAGAACTCTGATACCAACTTTGTCATAACTCAAAAATCGGATACGTGACCGGTGCAAGGGTTAGAATAAATCCCAACCCCACAAGCCTAACAAAAATACGAAATTTAACTGAACAGAAAATCTGATATAAATCAAAATGAAATCCAAATCATACTAACTGAATTGTCAACACAAAATAGAAATCCTGTCTATAGTCAAATGGAGCATACTAAAATCCTAGGAATACTAAGTCTGAAAAAACTGAATAACTAACTCTTAAAATAAAATCCAAATAGAGACAGCTGATAATATGGACTCTTCTCAAATAGTAGGATCTGTTGAACCAACGTACTCAAAATCTGAAAAAAAAAAATAAGGGTGAGTCAATAGACCTAGTGAATACTAACTTACATCTATGAAAACAAAGGACATACATACTATTATAACATATAATTTACTGAAAAACAAAATTTAAACCCAAAACATCTCTATAATTTAGGAATTCATAATTCAAAATGTAACATATATCAGGAAACAGGACGATGACACATAGTCAGCCGATAAATAGGACAGTGACACACAGTGAGCCGGTAATCAAGACGGCAATATATCAGTCTGCTAGGTTAACAGGATGGCAACATATCAGTCTACTCGAATAACAGGACGGCAACATATCAATTATGCCGATAAACAAATATTAGAAAGTCTAGCACCATCACCCTACTAGATAGGGACCCGTACATGGTGCAAATTAGTCTGACACACACTGCCGTTAGCTGCAATATTCTAAAATCGAAATTCCCTTTAAAATAGTTTTCCAAAATGTCAAAACGGCTTAACATAATTTTTCCATCTACAGATATAAACTAAACCCAATGTAAATAACAGATAGTGTTCCAAATCATGTTCAAAAATTACATGCATGTCCTTTGTTATACACTTTAACAGAAATTAAATCAAATTTTTCAGAAAAGATATATATAATATAAAATCAAATTTATTATAGATATGGAAAGCAAAAAGGCTCATAAATACACATTATTACTTACAGAATGACAGAATCGAGAAATCTAATATCTGACAATAGGGGCTCAACTAGAATCGTACGAGCAATCTAAAATCATGAAATAATAACATATTTCAATTTATGCTTCTAATAATCAAATAAAGGAAATTTCTTAATCAAAAAACTAAATAAAATTCTAGGTTTTCATGCCCGAACCCATATTACGGCCACTAAGGTCCCAAACTAGTCAAATAAGCCATGAATCGAGTACCAAAATCATGAACCAATCTCATAAAAATAAAACCAGTTTATTTAAACCCAAAATTATCATTTAGTGTACTAACTGATCGTAAACTGGTCATTAGAAGGCCAAACCGGCCATGAACTGGATTTTAAATCACTGAACCAGTCTTAAACCGGTATGAGAACCACTAAACCAGTCTAAAAAGGCATTGAACCAGCCCTTTATATGTTAAACCAACTGGTTTCATGCACAAAACTCTCTAAAATCACTTGAACTAGGAAAAAAATATTATTATTTTTCCTAAATTGGCCTTAAACCGGTTGGCTCAATATTTGAATTAATTTCTTGTGCTTTGAACCAAAAGAAAATCGATTAAAATCTATGTGAACCAACCTTCTTTTTATTTTTGCTTAATTTTTTTTTTAATCTGGATCTTGGATCTGGTTTTAAAATCCTAGAAGCCCAATCCAATATTTCAACCCATACCTTCAGACCCAACAGATCAAAGGCTAGCTGTTGGGCCACAGCCCAACCCAATTTAAATGCCAAAACCAAATCCCTTAACCCGAGTAAACACAGACCCACAGGTTCCATCCCTGTAACTTGTTTTTAACTTCTAAAGATTTCAATTTAGATCAGTACACCTACTTGATGATTTCTTTGCAAAGTTGTTCGTCTAGGACTGGCGACTCTTGTTGATTTTTTGCTACTTTGATCCAGCTGGAGATGGAGAGAATTGACAATTCATTTTCCTCGTTGTACTCCCATGTTGTTGAGAAGGATTATTTGCTTCGATTTGTTGGTTTGAGGAATTTAGTACACAATTTGTTTAAAAACCCTACTTCAGGGAATCTGTTTTGACATATTTAAGCATCCAATTTGTTATTTTTTTTTTTCAAGCCGATCGCTGCAATCGAGCTAGATTGCGTGATCGGTCGATTTTGGTAAAACCCGGATCCTAGATTCCTTTTCTTTTTTTTTTCAAAATCCTAAGATTTAGTCCTTGATCTTATGATTTTATTTGATTTAGTCCCTGCCTAGTTTAGTTATTTGTATTTCAGTCCCAAAATTTTTATTTATTTAATTAAGCCCTTTAAGTTTTCAAAATTAACCTAATACCCCAAAATTTTGGGGTATTACATTAATTATGTTGTCAGAGTAAGCTATGCAATTAAAAACAAAAAGATACACTTATTTTTGAAAATTTCTCGTGATTTTAATCATTAAATAATTGTGTTTAAATAAATTATAAATCACGTAACCGTTGAAAATGACGTAATCGTTGAACGGATTAAAGATGTCATAAATTTATGGATTAATTAAGTAATGAATGCTTGTTCAAGGGCAATAGGGGTCAACATATAACAGGTAGGGATAAACCAGAGGCTTGGATTTGAGGAACAAACTAGGCTCCCTTGCCAAACAAAGATATAACCCCCGATTACAGTAATTGTATTTTAATTTCTCCAAATAAATAAATATAAATGTAAAATTAAAAGATAAATAAATAAATGATCCCAAACTCAAAAAATAAGGAGGCTTCCTGTTCGGTTAGTGCTTAGCCGGCCCTTAGGAATCGTTTGGGGCAGAAGCTTTCTCCTGGAAGTGTTTGAGGATTCTCTCGTGACAACTGCGAGGGGCACATATCACACCTGTTAATTTATATTCAATTACGGGCACATAAAAGATCTACCAGCATTTCAAGTTTCAAGTTTCAAGTTGAGCCGTCATTGGGCCGGTCCAGATCCAAACCTGATCCTTTCCAATCTGAAGAGTTTCGGATCTGATCTATCCAGATTTGTTAGACCTGCTAAATTGAGTCTGACTGTCCGCAGACCCAAACAAACTCTATATAACACAGATTGGTGAGAACTGAATGAAAGGAGTAATGTATACAAATAAACCATATATATATATATATATATATTCCATGTACATAAATATATAAAATCACTAATGTTAATAACATTATTTAAATAAAAGCAACTCCGGCGATAGAATATTAATGAAATTTAATTTAGAAGTTACAAACCATCTGTCGCTACTTTAACACTTAAAATATGGTTTGAAAAATATATATTTTACTCTCAAAATTTTTCAGATGTAACCAAATAGTTTCACTATTTATCATTTAAATAAAATTACTTTTAAAACTATATTTTGACCTCAAGATGTTTCATCTTTTAAATCAGCATAAATTTAAGGCTTTTACTCTTTAAATTAAAATAGTTTGAGAACTACATTTTAACCCCTGGAATATTTAAGCTTTTCATCAAAATAGCGTCTTGTCCTTCTACAATGTCCTTTTACACCTTAAACAAAATTAGTTTTAAGACTATATTTAAACATACTTAATAGAGCTCTTTTAAGTTTAAATCTCAATTTTGCTATGTTGATTTAGAATTATAAACAAATCAAATTTAAATCAAATCAGATAAATCCAAATTCAATTACCTTTTTCATATTAGAATTTGATTTAAGATCATATAAAGATCTATATCCATTAATTTATATATAAATCTAATAGATAATCCAAAATACAATAAAAAAAACTTAATTCAACAAGAAAATAATATTCTTTTATAATTAAATTCCTCAACTCTATTCCATCGATCATATTAATTTCTAAATTTTTTAATTTTCTCGGTTTAATTCTTACAAATTTAAATTTATTAATATTATATATATATGATTATTTATTTAATTAAATAAATATTATTAAAACTTAGATTCAAATTTTTAATAGATCGGATTACTTAATTCTATATTCGATCTACTTGTTTTATATTATGGATATTTATAATTAGATATAATTTATCAAATATTTTAATCAAATTTAAATCTTAAAATTCGAATTAAATTCAAATTATATTTCAATTAAAATCTAATCTATTCACCGCCCTATATTAATTTCTAGATTAACTTTCAAAGATTGTAAACAGGCCTTAGCATTTCAAGTTTTATGGGGCAAGAAATTAAAATTAATGGGAGCAATTCTAAAAATTACATCTAGCACCCACAATTTGTGGGATAATATTCTTGTTTTTCCCAAATCTTTAACAGTTTTTTTTTAATCAAATGATTTAAAAGACACAACATCTCTTGTCCACATACAATTGGGCACAGGTGAGTGGGCCTCACCAAATTGCCAAACCCCATGCATCAGAATCAAACTTTGCTGTTACAGATCTCCGTAGGTCCATATCTATCCTAACTGGGTTTTTGGGACTAAGGAGTTCCTGATCGAGAGATATGTTTGGGCTCTATTATTTTTAAGATTTATTTGTTGTAGGATGTGCACTTACAAGAGTAGCACATTTAGCCTCTGTTAGATGCATAAGAAAATGATATCATGCATCCAACGGATGTTAGTTAAGTCACCTCAATAAGTATACATTTAACATCAACTCTATCATCCATTAGAGGATTAAATCTCATTAGAAAAGTTTAAGAAAGTTTAGATATAGCTTGTATGAGAATAATTAAAATATAAAATTTACAATAAAATGCAGTTTGAGAGTCACCAAAATAAAATATATATATATATAGACATTTTATTTATAATTTATTTTCATATTTTATATAAATAATTTTCTTACAACTACTTTTTATATCTAAATTCAAACATATCTTATGTAAACATATTTTTTCGTCAATCATTTTTTCTAACTCATTTTATTTAAACATGTTATGAATTGAGTTATACAGCAAGAGTCCAATCCAAATCCAATAAAGCTTTGTAATTGTGATCAGCGTTAAGTGACAAAGTAATGGTGGATCTTGACACACTTGAGCCCACATAAACTTGGGCTGGCCCTTGAATGACACTACGTAATTATTTGAACAAGCAATTTTTCTCTATTTTAAGAAAATAAAATGTTTGATCATATGCATTTACCATTTGTAAAAATATGTAAACTTCACAAACCCGTGTGATTATAGCAAAACTAATATGTCTTGTACTATATTCAAATATAAAATTAATTTATAAAATAAATTAAAAATATATTAAAAAATACCTGATTTATGATGCCCTATAAAAATTGGGAATTAGAATGAATTTAGCGGGTCTCTTAATTTTTACAAATAAGAACAAACATGCTATAGAATGATTGCAGTCAAAAGGCTTCCTATTTATTTCTTATATGATGTAACAACTTCGCAATATAGTAAACATTGTATACTTTGAGTGGAAATTCTCTTTTTCATATTTTATTCATGTAAAATTTGTATAAGAGTGTTATATATAAGAGGGCATTCGGTAGGGGTGAGAAGGGGTGATAAAATAAAATTTATCAGCCTTTACATGCGTTCAGTTGACATGTAACAAGGCATATAACAGATATATATCAATAAAATCCGGAAAACTTATCAGCAGAAATTTGCGAGATAAATTTTATCCACGAATTAAACTTCAGCTCTCGGACAAAAATGCCCTAAGTCGTGCGGCGGAGGGAGGTGAATGACCGGCAGCGGGAGGCAGTTTGCCTGGGTTGGCTAACATAGGGGCCAATGGTGGTAGGCAAACGACTCGTCGGCATCATTTGGCCCGATCTATCTGGAAGGAGGTCGACTAGGCCGTAGAGCAGGACAACGATGATGAATCAAAGGGAGGTCGACTGTGCCGCAGAGCAAGACGACGACGATGAAGCAAAGGGAGGTCGACTAGTCGACTGGAAGAGGACGACAACGTGCAGCCCAATCTATTCGTGCGGCTTGACCCATCAACAACGTGCGGCCCGATCTGTTGACAATGTGCCACAGAGCAGAACGACTGGTCGATGGCCGCAAAGCATGATGATGATGACGAACAGAACCAAAGGAGACGGCCGCAGAGCAGAGCAAGACGACGTTCTGGATTGAAGACGACGCAGATGGGGATCCGAGTAGGCGATCCAATATGTTCACTGGGCTTTTTTTTTTTAATAATCTAAGGCTTTTTCGTAAATTTTTAGTTTTATCCTACAAATTTCAAAATTTTATCCTGTTGAACCGAACATGTGATAAAATTTAATCCTTTGCTAAATTTATCTAGTTATATCTTATCCCCTAAATCCTATCATCCCATCTGAACGTCTCCTAAATAGTAAACTGTCCCCTGTGCAAAGTTGGAAACATCCTAGATGTTTTTTTAATAACATCTGAACTAGCTCCACTTTCTATTCCTAAAAATGATACTTGTCAAATATCCTCCAGAGCCCAACATGAAGACCAACTGAGACAGACCCAACTTTGCATTCTATTCATTACTGGGCTCCAGCCCGTTATGTATTGCCTCTCAAGCCCAGTACTAAAGTTCCCAAATTATAGGATGTTTGGTTCCATTTCTTGTTCGAAAGCCTATATGAATGTTTGGTTCACTACACTGATTCAGAGGATTATCTTGAAGCCTGAAGTGAAGCTCCCTTTTCTTTTTTTTTTTTTTTTTTGGCGTCATGTAAAAGCTCTGAATACTTTCCTCATAAGCGAAACATGCATCTGAAAAATCTTGACGCTTACTCTAGGATTTTCTTTGTCATAGGAGTTGTATGGTTGGGGAATAATGGGTTGAGATTGGGTATACTTAATCTCTTATTATCATTATTAATTTTTTGTACCTCGTCTTTTAGATTTTAATATAAAAATCTTAACTCACTTTAAATTCTTTTCAATCCAAAAATATTTAATCTAAATAAATAATTCTGCATATTAAATCTCCTTCTTATCCTATCTTATGAGATTCATTATTTAATTATATCAGTTTAGATTCTATACTATTAATCTAGTATTTCCAATTACTTACAAATTATATTACAAACAAACAGGTCTTATTGCTCTAATATATTAAGAATTGAGATCATTAAATTTCTAAAACCCAAACATTCAACAGCCAATTCACTAAATTTTAAACCTTAGGAAACGAAGGAAAAGAAGATTTGTCTGGTAAATGGAAAAAAAAAAAAAAATATATATATATATATATATATATATATACATGCTGAGAAGCTTACAGTGATAAGTCAACAAGACCGGGTGGAGGGAAAAGTCAATAAGACCGCGGGGGAGAGTCAATAAGACGAGTGGGAGTGGGAGTGGGAGTGGGAGACGGGGTAGGGCTTGGGTGGCAGGCAGCCGCGGGGGGAACTTACAAAATTCTTAAAAGCAAGTCTTCGTTTATAAATTAAGTGATAGCGAAGTGCTATCGCTTGAGCGGGGGCGTTCGTCTGGACTTTGACTATCGTTTACTTCCGCGTTCACATTTCTTTTTTAAAAAAATTATAATTTATTCTTCTTTTAACCCATGAAATCCACGTTCATTATTTTGAATACTTCCCAGCTCGAATTTGGTCCATTTTGGAGTACTTACGCGGAGTTGTCTTTCAGTTTCAAAGTAAATATTTTTAAAATTAATATATATTTTTGAAACTTAATATTTTAAAATAATTAGATATTATTTTTTTATCATATAATTTTTAAACAGATTTTTTAATTGTGTTCTTTTATATAATATTTTTTAGATAAAAGTTTATATAAAAATAAAAATATTGGGGATGAATATATATATTTATATATACATGTATTTATAATATATAAAATACAATGTTATATACACATATAATTTATAGTATGTGTGAATGTAGACATACATAACATGTATACATATGTGTACGCGTGTCTATAATATAATATGTTATACATATATATTATATAATTGTTAATATAATATAATATGTTATATATTATATTATATTATATAATTTAATATACAATAGAATATATATTTTATATACACATACATTTATATGTTATATTATATATATATATGTATATATATTAATAAGAAAATATATAGTAGAATGTATCGTATATAATAGATTTTTTTAATACAAGTGAAACAACTTGTTTTAGAAACTCATCATAATTTAAAACTAAGCTCAATTTTATGAATAAATATTTTCATTTTTAGGACATGTGTTCCAACATCACTTCAAAAAATAATTTAAAAAAATAATGTTTCTTAAATTTTAATTTCAAAAATAATTACATATGCTTTTGAGATTGTCAAATAGTAGTCTCCTAGTTTTTTATATTTTCATAATTATTTTTAAATTTTTCATTTCTGATAAAATTTTTGTTTGAATTATTTTGTGTATCATAAAGTTATGGAATAATGTAATAATCTAATTCATTATCGGCCATTCAATTAAAAAATTAAAAAAACTGATACAATATTTTATTAATATCATAGTTTGTCTCGGAACTGAATGCAATAACTTTGTGTAATAATGTAATAATATAAATTTCTAACATATTATAGTAATATATTAAAATAAATAGTATGACAGAAATTATAAATTATATTAAATAATTCAAACTCAACACAACTCAAATATATTGAGTTGTTTTAAATTTAAATACATTTAAATCAAGCTAAAAAAATACAATTTGTATAACGGTACAATTACCTATGAGTTTGGTCATGTGCTTGGCTCATGTGCTTACTTTAAATAACAAGTTATCACTTCTTTTTGACTAAGATATGAGATGCCACTTACATTTAATTCAATAAATTTATGCCACGTAAACATGTTATGTTTAGAATTGTCACGTTCTTACGAAAAGAATATTTTTACTTGCATATTCTCCAATAATGAGGAGGAATAACTTGAAATCTTTTGTCAATTTTTTTAGAAGGAATAAAAGTAAGTCAATAGCATGAATTCCAACCTTTGGGCCGGGCTGTAGAATTCAAAATTAATTCACTTGACAAGGAATCTCATTATGTCAAATTTATATCTTCAATAACCCTTCATTTACTTAGTTTGTAATGAGATTTATGACATACTTTTTCATATTAATTATTAACATTTTTGTTAAGTTACAATTCACAATTTCTCATTACTCTGTATGTCTCTCTTGAACACAGTTAACATATGTTATACTATCACGAAATTAGTCCATTTCAAAATTGATTTTAATATTTTTTGTTATGAAATCATTATCATTTATTCAAAAGATACAACTAATAAAATGTATAATACTTCCACTAGTAATCTAAATTTTCTCCTTTCATTCAATTCAATATGAAATTTGTGACACTTAGCACCTATATATTAATTTTTCCTAAAGTTTTTTTTTTTTTTGAGAAAAAGTAAAAATTATAAACCTAAAGAAAAAGAGTCATCACGAGCAGCCTGCGGGTACTGGGTCCCGACTCTAGTTGGGTTTATATGATAACACCCGTGCTTATCTCCAATTTCTAAAATATTCCTACTTGTTCTCATTATTTATTTTCCAAATCCGTCCTCTGTCTCAAACAAATTGTATTGTATTAGCTTTGTATTTTTTTTTAATTCAAACACCCCCCCCCCACCATGGTTTCTGGATCCAGAAGAGGGGACCAATCAAATAAATTTAACCTTTTTTATTTTTCTAAATTGAATAACTAATAATCATGGAAATATTTTATTTGCAAAAGGCATGCCTAAGCGAACCCAAAATTGTAAAGGAGGACTGCGGGTGGGGCAACTGATGGAAGACTGAAAGTTAAAAAAATACATGACAAAGATACCAACCAACAAAAACTAATTATCAATCACAAGGTCAGTGTTCAGATAGACAAAGCCGCAGTGATTGGTAATGGTGGTGGTCGGAGCTGGTGAGGAGGAGAAGCATGGGGGAAATTGTGGTAAGTGGGGGCCATTGAGCCAGAGTGAAATTTTTTATTTACCCGAACTGGGTTTTTTTTTTACTGTTTGTTTTGATTAACTAATAAAAATTTACAGCGTTGGAAGTACTCGATACTTCATTGACTAACAGTACTATGGCGTGTGGGTGTGCAATTATGTCGAGTGAAAATTACGCTTGCTTTTCAAAATTTGAATTGATTAGTTAAGGTCAAACTTGAAACAGAAGGTTCAAGCTGGCAGCATTTCGAGACCCAAACAAAATTGCTACTGTTGTGAGTGCTGGCATCAAAAGGCCCATGTAATTCTCCTGTAAATTACATTTACATCCCTGTATTTTGAGGTAAATATTATCTTACCCTGTATCTTTACAACTATTTATAGTTTTAGTTCTATTGTGCGTTGGGTCAATGTGTAACTTCATCCTTCTATTAGCTTCGCAACTGTGGCAAGCTTTTGAGGTAAAATATAAAACCTGCTTTGGTGGATTGGTTTTAAGAGTTCTAAAATTAATATCTATATTATGGAATATTATAATTATCGTACATAAGTAAATTCTACCTTCTAAGATTTTCCTTGAATTTGTAATTATTTTTATCAAGTTTTCACTGATGTGAATTTAAAATAAGAAATAAAATATGCATTATAATTTTATTTAATTTTTATTTCAATATAAAGGTGTTGAATAAGTTGGAATTCTGATGATTTGTAACCTAAAAACTTTATCTAAAATTGATTTTTAATAGTTTAATAAAAGAAAAAAGTTTGTTTTTGAATTCTTTTATGTACACCTTGTTAAACAAAGGAAAAAAATGTATAATTTAATATAAATAATAAGATCACTAAATAGAACACAATAAATAAATTATTAGAAAATAAAAATCATTAACCATGAGTACCCATGCTTTTTATGTGTATACTTTCTAAATTCTACATATTTTTTCCTTATACTAAGTTTCATATTCACATCGCCCCTTGAATTTTAATTCGGATACCTTGTTGTTTCAAGAATCAAAAGGGTGGGATTGAATTATTAGGCCCCACTTGCTTGGCCAAATGAGACAGATAAAATAAATTTATCTTACCTTATCATACTTAATATATATTCAGTAATTTTGTAAATAATTCGGATAAAAAATTTAAGCAACTGTCTTTATCTAGTTTTATTTGGTTAAAATAGAATAAAATTATCAAACATCAAGGGTGAGATAGAATTTATCCAGCTTGTACAATAAAAAAATTTTTTTGGACAATCTTGCTCCTTTAGCTTCCTTTCTTCTCTGCATCTTTGGACATTGAAATCGGAGCCACCATCCTATTTCTCAATTGAGTTGTCGTCCTACTTCCCAATCGAGCCACCGTCTAGTCTTTGTCGCATCGGTTGCCTATCTCAACTTTGGTTATTTAATTCTCAATTAATCCTTATCCCTGTTTGCCTTATCCCCTTGGATAACATATCCATATTTTGACCCCTAGGTTGACTCACTAGTCAACCTAGTTAATTTACATAGTAGGCTGAGTCAACCCGTGTATTGATTCAACCCAAGTTGGTACAGTGGCCCGGCCCATAGGCGACGTCCTTATCCGACTGAGTTCAGGCCTAAACAAACCCGACCCAATCTTGCATAGACCTAACTCCATTTCGGTCCTTTGTCCTTACCCAACTCCCAACCCGAAACCAGCATCCAAGTCTACAACGCAACCCAGAACACAAAAACTCGAAAAATAACAAAAATGAGATCATACCTCGATCGATCAAGACTAAGGCTTGTAGAACTCCACTAGATGAACCTCCCAAAACTGTTTAATTAGATGAAATTCACCCAAAATAGCTTCAAATCCGAAGATTTCTCCTCCAGTCGCCCCTAAGCTTCGTCAACCACTAAAACTCAAAACTCTCCCACATTTCTCTTTCAAACCTCAAATAAATCGAGGGCAAAGGTTGTGTGAGTCTGTGCGTACATGAAAGCCTAATTTTAAGTAAAAATCTTGACCAAAATGATCAAGATATGGCATGTGTAGTGTTCAGTCCATTGTTGGACTGAGCTTGCAAGCCTATTTACAGATCTGACCCTCCTTTTTTAACTCTTTCAATCCCCTAATTTCTAATTAAACCCATGTCTCTTTTAATTTCTTCAAACTGGCCCCTGAAAGTTCCAATTAAGCCCTCATCTTTACTTGACTTCTCAATTCGAACCCCCCAAGTTTAAAATTATGCAATTAAGCCATGATCTTTTTAGATTCCTCGATTCAGCCCCCTAGACATATAGTCCCCTCAATTTAGTCCTTCAGAATTGCAATTTGACCCCCAAAACTTTAATTTCAACCAACTAAGTCATTAATCCCATTAATTAATTAATTTCTCTAATATTTTCTAATTAAGGTCATAATAACTGTCTCGATTTGCAAAAGTTTTTCACTACTGGCCAACAAGATTGGTGAAGTCCTATGCCTCATTGTTGCAGTCAATGCCTCACCTCGCCACCTCCATCAATGCCTCACCTCACCGACAAAGGCATGTCGTCTTCTTCTCCGTCCAACATAACCACAATCCTTCTAATAGAATTAGTTCGTTTTACATAGGAGATCTATTGGATAGAGTTGGGTTTGATTGCAAATGAGGACATTTTGATAATTTGTGTTATCCAATTTAGTATCCAATGTAGAGCTAAAGAGCTATTGAATAAGTGATAGAAGAAGGTGAATGATAAAAATACTGTATAGATAGGATAATTTTATCCTATCTTACCTTCTCTTATCCCCTAAATTGGACAGGGCCTTAGTTGGACTACAGTCTCATCTCCCAAATGGGAAATTGTTTCTCTCAAAAAGGGATTACTAATTCTCCATGTGGTGGATTGTTTCTGCACTACAAAAATTAGAGTGATTTACACAAATAATTTAATCATAATCTCATTCTAATTTTTTGTTGGAAAATAAAGAAATCCTGAATTTGAAGGGAAAAAAAGATAAGAGTTAAAAATTTATTAGTTAGGAAAGTCTATAAGGTGTATGCTCAATATTTTGACCAAGTATCTCAATGAATTTTCTTACCATATACATATATAATATTTTTTAAATAAGTCAAAGTCAAGTTGGCCGGCTTTGTTCATATAAATAAATAGGCCAAGTTTAATTTTTATTCATGTAAATAAAGTTAGCTCATTTAAGCTTGAGCTTGATTTGAACTTGCTTGAATTTAAAAATGTAAGCTTTCAGCTCTATAAATTTTTAGGGTAAACTAAAGTTTAGTATTATAGCAGTAACATTTTCCTGCTTGAAGTATAAAGCGTAAGAATTTGGCTCCTAAAATTTATAATCACAATTAAAAATAAATAATGTAGCTATATACACTTGCTTTTATTATCATAAATACACCTTAAACTGCAAAAATCTTTTAATTAATTTGGAATATTAAATTGCACAAACATTTCATGGTACAAAAAGTAAAAGTTTTAGTAAGTAAATTGTATTACGCAATAAATAATAAATAATTTTTTAATTTGTTATTCTATTTAATACTATTTAGAACATTCCATCATTAATTTAAGTATTTGTTACTTTTTTATTTTATAATAACTATTTTATCCAAATAAATATTCAAATTGGTTGAAAGATATATTTTACAATTAATTATAAATTTATTAAGTTATAATGAAAGTTGTTACTTTGCTGACAACATTTGCTAAATTATAAATAGTATATACAATACAAACTAAAGGTATTATAATAACATAAGTAAGTATATTAATTTTGTTAATTATTTTAAATTATGACTACAAAATTGAGGAGTAAATTATTATATTTTATACTAGGGGGGGAAAAGCATATTTTACCCAAATTTTAATTTTTAGCTCACCTAAACTTAATGAGCTATATTTGAGTTGGGTCCACCTCGTAAAAGCTAGTGTTATTGCATCTAATTGTTTCCTGGTAGCTTTGTTATGAGAAGTTTTCAGCATGAACCTTTTAACAGTAAACAAAAGAATATTAATTAAATTAAAATTAAAGTTTTATAAAATAAATAAAATTCAAAAAACGGCCAAACTTTTTCTATTTCATATTAAAAGAACTAACTTTTAAAACATTACAAAATATCCTTGATGTATTCTATAATTTCAAATTTAAATATCCCACTGCCCAAATAGTTTAGATGTAATTGGCTAAGTAATAACAAAACAGACCCAACCAAAAGGAGAGCCAATAAAATGTTTTCTTTTCAGAATTTTCGTTTCTATTTTTAGCAAAACACACAGGCCAAGTAAAGTGGGATGCATGTAAATAAGCCATAAAGTAAATTCTATTGCTAGGTTGTATCCAAACAAATAAAATAAAATATCTATTAATATGGTAAAGGACGCTGTTAATTCTTATAATATGAAAATTAATTTTCTTTACAAGTATTCTTTGAAGTCTTATAAGTTATTTATTTATTGTTCCATATCATTCACCATCATTTAATGTCCCATCTCACTTTCTCACTTGATTAAATATATTTCTCTTTTAGAGGATAGATGACATATCATATAATAGAATAATTTTTGATAAAGTAAAAATAGAAAGGAATTGAATGAAAATTTTTATGCGTATATATTAATGGAATAAAATTTTTTATTATACTATTATATTTAGTATGTTAGAGTAGAAGTAGGAAAAGAAATCAAAATTTGTTCAAAGGTAAAAATATCCTCTATTTGAAAAATTTTTTTAAAAAAAAATTAACTTAATATATATTAGAATGTGCTAAAAGTTAAGAAATTAAAAAAATTTATATTCAAATATTAAAATATTAAATCCTTTTATTACATATATTATATTATAATGTATTATACACATATATATAATATATATAATAATATAATAATTATATGTAATTATATAATATAATATATTAACATATAATATTATAAAATAATTATAATTTTGTCATTTTTTTAAAATAGAGTGTAATATAACAATTGTACAATTAAGTGATATAATAAAATTTAAATTTTATTATTTTATTAATAAAATTTATATTATTTTATTTAATAAAATAATATAAAATAAATGAAGTACTCCAAAAATTAACTATCGTCAAATTTTTTCAAATTTTTTTCTCCCTCGTCAAATTTTAAAAAATAAAATAAAATAAAGGACGACAATATGGGTGTCGCTCAAACTCAATCCAGCCAGATTAACAAGTCAATGTTTGAGAGATTAGACGGATAGTCGTTGGGATTATTTCGGAAACCCATCATTATCCTCTTAATTAAGCTAATTTCTCTTCTAAAATCGGGGAAGTGGAGAAAAGAGGAACAGGATGCTGTCCTGAACTATTCGAAGCAGCTTAATCATTTCCACTTTGTCACTTTCTCGAGAAATTTTCCTGGAAAAACCCGTGCGCCACCAAAGATCACGCGGCTCTTTCCCCTTTATTAATTCGTCTCCTACCATCCCCCACCCTCTTACACTCATTCCTACATCCGTCATCCACCGAAACCAAATTCGAATCGCAAAATCGAATCATGTTAAACCCTCATAAAGTTCCTATCTGCTATTCATCCCGGATGATCTGATATTCTTTCCCCCACATTTTTCTATTCCTCCCTCCTATTATTTATACTGGGGATTTTCCTTTCTCTATGCTTATATGTTTAGGTGAAGACGCAAGAAAATCATGGGACTCCTTGCAATTCTTGCATGATTGAAATTTGCAAACCCATTTTGTGGTCTTTTAGGGTTTCATAATTGGTTGCAGAGATTTAATCTGGGTTTGATAATACACACATCATGCCTTTCCCGTGGAAGAAGGCAAAGGGCTCGCGGATCTCGCAGCTGGTGGCGGACCGCTTCCAGCCGCCGAACCGCGGTGGTTCGCTGGTGGTGGAGACCGGTTTCCGACGTCCGTCGTCGATCTCGTCGTCAAGAACCGAGACCGCTTGAAGAAGACCCACAAGAAGAAGAAAATCCGGTCCGAGCAGGCGACGCCTCTTGATCCCGTTCCTACTCGCCCCTCCGGCTTGCTCGAACCGCCGCCTGTTTTCAGCGCTCAGGCCACGCGCTCGAGCTATCCCCCTGATGGGTTTGCAACTCTACAACCACAGCGGTGCTCGCCGGACCGTTTTGCCGAGAAAACTGTTCCGGTTCAGGACGGGAATAGACGGAGAGATTTCGTCGTTGATGATAGAGGCGAAGGAACTAGTGAGGAAGTGGAGATCAATGGGATTTTTATGGCGATTTTGAAGGCGTTCTTGGTGGTGGTTTTGGTTTTGGGGGCCAGGATGCTTGTTGTTGGGATTACGATCACGGCTTTCTCGCTTCTGATAATGGAGTACGCAGGTAAGCACTCCCACAGGCTAGCCAAGCCGTGCACAGACGCAAAGAATTCACTTGTGCATTTTTTCGAACGTGCAAGGGACTTCGTTGTGATCAAGAGGAACAATTTGATGATGGAAGAAGATGGGGGTTTCGAGTGTCCTACAATTGGGGAAAAAAGGGTTTTTTCACGGTCGTCTGCGTTTAAGCAGGGGCCTCATAGCTTGAAAGATTGCATTCGAGAAGCTCAATTTCAGGAACCTAATGATAATAAGATGGAGAGTCAATTTGGAGGAATTCAATTTGCGGGGACTAGTCCCCACTTCGAATCGCCTCCTCATGAGATCCAAAGTGTGAAACATGAGTCTGATTCGAGTATAAGAGGGGATAAATCAATAGATGAGGACATTGGGAGAAAGATGGCGGTTATGCATGATGGTTCGAATGCTAATGATCGAAGAACTCACTGCGGTAAAGTGAAGTCGAAGATCAAACAAATGATGCTGAAGAAGCCTAAGAAAAAACAACCAGAATCGAAGCTTGAGTCATCTAATACCATTGGAGACAGAGCGAATGTGATTGAGGAGAAAGAAAATGCAGAAGCCATTCAGCTTCGTGAATTAATATACGATGATGATATCTCATCTTCCTCATCAAGTGGCATGAACGGCGATCAAATAGCCGTTGAGGATGCAATTTACGAGAGTCCCATCATCAAGGAAAATGTTGGAAGGGAAAGGGGGAAGATTTGGGGGTGTCTAATTATTTTTGTGATTGTTCTGGTTGGACTCCTGGGAAGTCGGGCTTTAGCATTCGGACTCACCTTGTCGTGGTGTTTGCTTCTGAAATCAGCCGGAACACTGCAAAGATATATGGAGAAAGGTGCCTCCATCTCTAGTTGAAAGTTGAAACTTCAAGTGTCGGAAGGATGTGTCAATGATTTGCCTTTCGATTCGCTTTTTCATGGTGCCATTGCTTCAATGCAATGTTTATCAGAAAGCCTTAGTTTTGTTCTTAAATAGAATTTACCATGACTGCTTCTTTGAAGTATTTTATGACGAGTCCTCCTTTAACGAAATGTTATTGTGAAAGAAGGTTCAACATTTGGTTGGGGATACTACGAACTGTAAATTAAAAAAGAATATATATTAGGGTTCATTATACTTATCTCTCTCTTTGCTGTGCAATCTATGAACTGCCACCATATTTACTGCTGTCTATGTTTTATTTTCTTGCCCTGATGCAGCATGAATTTTATCTCTAGTTTCTAGTGCTTTAATTTTGTGTCTTTCTATTTATGAGTGATAGGACGGTTTCCATTATAAGTATCTTTTCTTCTCTTTCTCTTCAATTATGTGTTATGTTCACAAGAGAAATGGACACTTTTTATGCAAACACTGTTGAGTCCTGAAAAATTGTCTTAGGTCACAAGTTGTTGATCATTTAGTTCTAGTTCCTTCCAGGTTTTGGTAGGTTAACTGTGCCTATCTCTGAAATAAGTATTTGACACCCAGTCAGATGGAAACCATTTTTGTAATACAACAATATCATGACTTAAGAGTTTTAGTTCATTGTCATTGATCATCCTTGGTCCTTAGAACTGTGAAATATCCCTGCATTGCGAATACATTGGCCACTCGTTTGTTCTGTGTATTGAGTATGGTACTGGTGCTCTGCTCTTATGCAATTCCAGAGCTATTACAATGTTCGTTTCAGTTATGACTTATAGACCATTCTCCTCCAAGAGAATACGAGTTTCATATCAGTTCGCTAGTTACTTTTAATCCATGTAAAGTTTCTGTAGACCGTGGCGGCTCCTTCTAGAGTTTTTGGAAGATAGAAGTCTTTTGTCATGCATAACCCCTTGTCAGTCATTGTAAACTCCAACCAGAACAGAACAAATTAAAAGCGTCATTTTTCACGCCCTTGATCTCTTCTCCCAGACTTCAATGCAAGGCTGTTCCAACGTGAAGAAAGATGTTGTCTCATTGTTTATAGGAGCAACCAACGGACAAGAGCTACCATATAGCAGGCCTTATATTATAGAACACCAGCACTAGCAGCCTTGGTCTCATCTGTTTATACCATTTTACCTATCTATTATTCTGAAGATAACCAAATCTTCCTTTATAGCACGGGACACTAAGCTTTCGCAAGTGCATATCATATTTTCAATGAACAATATTACGTAAAATTACCCAACATCAAGCTATGAATTGAACACTACAAACGAATCTAAACTGAAAACCTACTCTACACAAAATATTCTTACCAATTAGGCCAAGATGTTGTACCGCTTGATTATAGGAATGCTAACAAGGTGGGAATGGAGTGGTTACTATCCCTGTGCTTGGCTGGAAAATCCGTCCCGCTAGTGGTGAGGCCCATCTCAGTCGGATGATATTGTACACATTTCTTTACCTATATACCTATTTGAATATAGTTCTTTTTTTTAAAAAAAAAAGATAAAATAGTTCATAATTTATAAAAATTACAAAAATATTCAAATTACATCCTATCACGCATGGGTAAAATGAGAGAGATGGAATCAAATGAAATCCGGAGGGAAAGATAGAATCAAAGTCAAGGGAGGCCGACCTGAGATTGACTGAGCAAATGAGAGGAAGAGGAAAGAGGCCAGAGGAGGACTAACACCGTTCGTCAACTCAAAGGAAGACGGAATCAAACGAAAGCTGGAGGGAGAGATGGAATCGAAGTCAGGGGAGGCCGCCAAGAAATGGGAAGAGAAAAGATTGCGGAGAGGGGATTCACAGAAGGTTTAGTTTTAGCATAAGGGGTGCTATGGGTAAAATTTTCACTATTTAAATATATTTTTATTGAGAAGGATCAATTGATACCACTGTAAGTGTAAAAAATTTACACCAAATTTTACATTGTTGATTTAGTCAAAATTAATGAATGATATTAATTAATATTTTAAAAAGAAAGAAAATTGTAAATTAGTTATTAGAAGAAGATAACTGTAAATTAATTATTATAAGATAACTGTAAATTAATTATTAAAAGATATCTGAAATTAATTTCATCCATTAATTTTGACCAAATCAACGGTATAAGATTTTGTATAAATATTTTACACTTTTATTAGTTTCAATTGATTATTTCTCATTTTTAATATATAAAATATATATAATATATTTATAGAGTACAAAATAGGTTAAATAATATAATTTTTGTTCACTTCTTTGAAAAAATTTTTGTAAAAATTCTCAAACTCGTCGTTATTTATTTTACAATATTTATATCTAACTCGAGTCAAATAAAATTTACAATTATTTGTCAAGATGGGTAAAATTGTCATTCTAACTTTGACTGGTCTTCGTGCACATGCTCACTTTACACTTTGAACAACTATTTAACGAAACGTTACAAATTAGATTTAGAAAAAGATGCAACCTAACTGCCTATATGTAATATTAAGAATCTTAATTTAAGATAAAGTTTTCCCGTTAGACTGGACACTTCTCTTTGTGGACCTACTATATTTCCCCCGTCCGCACCAGCAAGATGAATCAACACCTAAAATTAATCACATTTTATATTGTTATAAGAATTTTTTTTTTTATTTGGGCCATCATAAATCAACCCATTAAATAAAATACAAGAGAATTCACCAATTAGTATAACAGAAAAATTCCACCAAGTGGATGCTGCACCCATTGTGACCACACCTGGCATGAACAGTTGAATTGAAGTTTGCGAGGAATCCCCAACCTTTTGGGCACGAGTTTGGACAATTAATTATGCGTCACTCTGGGCGTTCTCAGTTATGCAAGAGCTGACATCATGATCACCACAGTGAAGGGCATCGGCTCCGGTGACCCTCACCAGCCATGATTCCTATGAATAAAGCCAACAGGCACGTCAATTGAAATCCCGGATTTGAACGTAAGCAGCCGCTTGCAGATTTCATATTGTCCCGCCTCGTCAAAACAAAAACCCTGCGTCATAATTTTGGCCTGTGGACCGCTGGACAATGGAGTGAACTAAAGCATTCTGTAATCTGTATACTAACCTAACCACCCTTTTTGGGCAGTAATACAAACTGAACGAAATAAAAAATTGTGAATTGATGCTCTTACTGGTCTTTGGTTGGTGTGATGAGAGCCCTTTGGAAATGCAATCCCACGCGAAGATGGTGTGGACCGGACCGTACCGGCTGTGATGGGTTGGATGAGGATTTATGAGTTGATGTTATGGGCAGAACGTTCATGCTTTAAAGTCTTAGTTTATTTCCCAAAAAAAAAAATATTAAAATTTATCATCCCGTCCAAAATAAAAACAGAATGACAAGATTAATAAAGGTAGGAATTCCCTTTTCATCAAACGTGAATGTTTGTCAAAAAAAATAAAAATAGAATTTAAAAAAACCCTCACATAGAACATAGTTAAATTTTGAAAGCCATCAACTTTTTTATTTGAAAAAATAAATAAAATTTTGAACTTTAAGAAGTCTTAATCCTGACGTTTCAGACTTCAATCTGAGCAGGACCCTTTGGATTCCTTTACTCATGGTCTCGTTGCTCTGATCAAAAGCTTTACCATGATTACTTGCAGTGATGGGATGTTCAAACTTTTGGCTGGGGATCCATTGCTGCTCTCTCTCTTTCCTTAAGGAGATATAGGGACAAAATTGTTGAATTCTGGATTATGGGAGATGGGAAAGATAGAAAAACGAAAGGGAAAAATTCGTAGGTTACGAGTTGGTTATTATTTAGTTCAAGTTCCTCCAACTCCTCAAATAAATATTTGAGAGCCCAATGGATGGACACAATTGTCTAATACCTACCAAGGCAGCAATTTCTGTTCATCCTTGTGGTAATTTTTTGGAATTAAAATATCTCAAAAATTTTACTAAAATTAATAATAATTTAGTTATAAAGAAAACACAAGTCTCGTGTTTTCTGTTTTCTAAAGCAAAAATACTCGAACGGAAATCTTCTAAATTTTTCATTTTCAGTTTAAAATATTTTCTGAGAATTCTAAAAACAACACCCTGTTTTGTAAAAATTCTTCCAGAAACCATTTTTGAAAACAACCTCGCGTGTTCAAACACGGAAAACCCAACTTTTAGGGCATGACTTTGGACAATTCTCAGTTGTGCAGAAAGAGCGGACAGCATAATCGCCAGAGTGATGCCTTCTGCTCCGGCGCCAGTACGCATGATTCCTTTGATAATAAAAGCCAACAAACAAGTTAATTTACAGCTTCACATATTGAACCTTAGCCTAAAGACAGCCACGTGAATAAAATATTCCAACTCTCTCCCTCCCCTTCCGGTAGATCCCACCCCGACGTACATGGTGAAGGGAGGCATTTTGTACGTCAACATCCATCTCTTTAAAGGGTTGTTGTACTTATACGGCAATGGCATATTCCTTGGAATTTTGTGCGAAGTAAGTTGCCATTAAATGCTTTGTTTTCCTCTCTCTTATCAAAGAGGGCTGGTTTGTACTTCACCATGATCAATGTTGAATCTCGGTTTACCTCACTTGGCTTTAATTTTTTTTTATACTATCATATAATAAAACATTCAAAATTCAAAATTTCTAAATTAAATTATCAGAAAACGCATGAAGGTCTGTTTTTGGTTGGGTGAAATAACGCATGAAAAAGTGGTAATTGCGAGAAATTAATATTTGTAAACATAAGAGAAAAGGTGGTGAATCATATTAAAGGGTGAGGCGTGTCATATGCTCGTGGCAATGGCTTCCATAGACGTAGGCCTTTTTTCGGGAACGCAATTCCATGTGAAGATGGCATGGAGGAATGTAGAGGGGAGTAATTGCCCCAGGGATATCTAAATTTATATATTTAATTTTTTATTTAAAAAATTATAACTCTTTAATTTATATTTGTTAGACCTTTAACTTCAAAATATAATATATTTTGAATTTTATTTTTTTAAAAAATAAATAGTCAAAATATCTTAGTAACAACCAAGCCAGCCTTTATTGTTGTGGGAAGAGCCAACTAACATTGCATGTGCCTCCAGCTGCATTTTAAATCTAGTTTAGTTTGCCTCTATTATCTAAATGTCAATTGTATCTATAAACTTTGCCAAGTGGCATGCTGCAGCTTATCTGGACATAGCACTTGTAACACACACACACACACACACACATATATATATATCGTAAGTATTTATTATTCACTTACATTTAATAGAAGTAAAATGCAGAGTGTCGATTATTATTTTATTATGAGAGCAAAACTTTTATTTTTAAAAAATTGATGAATGAAAAATTATAATTATGTTACCCATATTTGTATGAAGTTACAAAGATAATTAAAAAAATAAATAAATAAAAATAAAAATTCAAATTGGAATTAAGTACTACTGCCAAGTTCCAATATCAACGTGTTCTCGTGGGAGGGAATAGAAACTAATACATGGGATCCACAAGAGAATTGTGAACGAATGATTGATTGATATATATATATATATATATATATTGAATGAATTATTGGTATTAAGTGCATGGCGGCCAAGATTTCTTGCACGAAGAGGTATCTGAAATAATTGGCCGTAATACCACCATCTTTAATTTAATGTTATCATATGGGTTAATGCGACTTGTGGCCCTTGAATTGGTTCTAATATTCAATTTGTTCCAAGTTCTTGAAAAAGGTTGATAAGTCAGTGTATATAATTAATTATATATAAAAAATATTTTTTAAATTTAATTTATATTATATAAATTATATATTTTTATATTTTGAATAAATTTGATTTAATAGGTTAATTAATTAAGCTAAGTCTTACTAATTTTGCATACAATATAACAATCTCAGACTTACTAAATCTAACAACTTATTATACTTGAATTACTAGCGTAAAATGCTTAAACACAATTTGTTTAATAGTAGTTTATAGTCTTTTATATATTATATCATATTACTCTTAAAGATTGATGTAAGACAAGTGTCAAGACCCAAAAATTAAATTCATGACCGAAGCTAAGATTAGAATAAATTATAATCTCACAAGCCTAATGAAAAAAAAATCTGGAATTTAATTGAACTAAAATCTAATATAAAACGAGCAAAATATAATTTAAATAATAATAACTGAACTGTTAACACAGAACAGAAAGTTTATCTGTAGTCAAATGGAGCCTTTAAAAAAAATCCAGAAATACAAAGTCTAACAGAAAGCTAAATAACTAACTTTTTTAATGAAAAGCAAAACACAACAAATACAATGGACTTCTCTCAGACAATAGGATTAGCCAAACTAACGAACTTTGAATTTGAACAAAATATGGGTAAGTCTATAAATCTAGTGAATAATAATATACATTTATGAGAATAAAGAACATGTATACAGATAAAACATAAAACTCACTAAATATATATATATATATATATTACAAACATCCATAATTTGGGGAGTTCATAATTTAGAATATCACAAATATCAAAAATCGGATTGGCAACTCACAATCTGCCGGAAAACGGAATAACAACACTTAGTTTGCCACAAAACGGAATGACAACACTTAATCTACCGTGAAACGAAATAGCAACACCTCAGTTTACTGGTACACAGATATGCAAGTTAGGAAACCCAATCTAATCTCTATTACTATTAGATACAGTATTTTAAAATTCAAAACTCATTTAAAAAAATATTTTTTCAGAAATGATAGAGCAATTTAATAGAATCTTTTCATTCACATATATAAATTTAATCAAACATAAATAACAGATAGTTCTTCCAAAATAATTTTAGAAATTACATATATGTCCCTTTTTATACTTTTATCAACAGAATTTAATCCAATTTTTAGAAAAAACAGGATATGATATAAAATCAGAATTTATAATAAATAAAAAAAATAGTAAATGTTCATAAATAAACATTATTACTCACTAAACCAACGAAAATCAAGAAATTTGATCTTTGTTGACACGGGCTTGATGAGATCAGTACGACTAATTTAAAATCATAAAAATAATAAAATATTTCCTTTTGGATTTCTAATATATCTTAGAGTTGAATAAATACAATTTCCTAATTAAGAACTTGAGTAAAATTCTAGATTTTTGTGTTTGAACCCATATTAAGACTACTAAAGTCCCAAACCAGTCAAATAAATCATGAACAGAGTACAAAGTCATGAATCGGTCTTCTAAAATATAAAACCAGTTTGTTAAACCCCAAAACTATCAATTAAAATGCTAAATCGGTCATGAATCGGTCATTAGAAGGCTAAATCAGTCATGAACCAGCCATTAAGTCATTGAACTGGCTGTAAACTAGCCCCTACTACACTGAACCAGCCTTAAACCAAGCTGAAAAGAACTGAACTGGCCTTGTAACCCACTGAACCGGCCCTTTATATATTAAACTGACTTGGTTTATGCACAAAACTAAACTAAAAAACTTTGAATTTGGTTTAAAACAACTGTATTATCACTAAATCAACATTAAACTGGTTGGCTTTAGTGTTAATCTAATTTATTTTTCTTTAAACCAAAAGTGAACTAGTTGCAAAGCCTCTGAACTGACTGATTCTTTCCAATTTTCTATTTATTTATCATTTTCTTTATTTTCTCATCCGGATGCAGGATCCAAATCCATTGCTAAACCCAAACCCAAGCAACTTACCCAGTCTAACCCTAATCCAAAAGTGCAATTCTAATTTTTATTTCTGGACCAACCCCAATTTTAGGCCTAGCCCAAAAAAGGGGCCCAACCCTTAGCCCAGACCCAAAGACTAGATCTAGTTGAGGCTAGTTGGTTTTTGGTATAGACCCAATCGGGTCTTCTTCGTCACCTGACACACTTCGCCAAAAATTTAAGTAGAAATTTAACAAACTTACCTGTTTAATGTGCCTAAGACTTGTCAAATAGGGATTGACGAGTGTCATAGCTCACTGAATGGTGATGTGGTGGTCAGAGATGTCACGCCCCAATCCAGGGGTGTGACCGGCACTAGGGTCAGCTTACCAACCCTAGTCAGCCTATAACCAGGTCAAAATAGAAAAGTATCGCAGCAGTACAAACATCGAAATGCAGGTGTATATATATACGTCAAACGGGTTTGAGGAATACAAGGAGCTACTAAAGTACAAATAACAGAAATGATACAAAGATGTCCGTACATCACAATGAAGCAGCAGAGAACAAAATCGACCCAGAAGCTACCGCTGCGATTAGAACAGCAATCTGAAAGGGGGAGGAAAGGAATGAGTATAAAACTCAGTGAATAACAGTAAAATCTAGACAAGACGGGACATGGGTCATAGTTTACGAAATCCACATATGTTCGTATAACACATACTGGTCTATATATGCATGTCATTCACACACAAGATTCAGAAACAGAATGTCAAACACCTGTCGGAGTATCGGATCTCATTAGAAATCATATCATACTGGGATCCTGTATCAGAACTAGAGCCAGAAATCACAGATGGCACATAGTGTCGAAACACCCCCGTGTTCCCTAGAAATCGGATCACAAAAACTCTTAATAGATAACCTTTAAAACACATGCATGATTGAGGCACACAAATGTATAAATACAGAAATGTTTCCAAATTTTTCATAATTTAAAACATATAGATACATGTCCTGAATTTGAATATCAGAAATCAGAAATCAAGTCTAGGAATCAAAATCCAAGAATTTGTCAGAGAATCGAAATACAGATGCCTGTATAGAAAATACTATCACTCACCTAGCACGCTAAACGAGGTACTGAAACTCGTGTCGACGGCTCACTGCTCGAAGTACGTCTCCTCTGGAGTATCTACAATCATCAAATCGAAAGTCAGAATCGAAATCGGGTCTTATTCTAAAAAGACTCAACTCTCAGAAGTGGGCCGAGACCTCCCCCATCACCGACCCTAAACACGCATCTCGAGACCCTTAACCTCATACCCGAACCACTCTAGGCTTGAACTACTAAAACTTGAATTAAACGCAGTCAAAACTCCACCAAACCGGGCTGAACCGAGCCCATTTTCTGTGAACTGAGCTGAATCGGGCTCAAATCCACAAAATTAGGGTGAATTGGGTTTTCCCTCTCTCAACCCATGAAGAACCGGCCTATAACTACCAAGACCCGGACTGAACCGGCCCAAACCCTTAAGAAAAATCACTGAACCGGGGCCCTAAACCCTTGAACCGGCCTAAAACAACGGAAACCAGTTAGTTTAACACTTTTCCCCACAAATTCCCTTAAAACTAGATGAACTGAGCCAGTTCACCACCTAAAACTGGCCCAGGCACCTTCCCCAAGGTTCCCTAGCCCGGGAACCGGTTTTTGTTCCCTGGTCCGGGCCGGTTTGGGGCCTGAACCGGCCTGGTCAAAGCGGACTGGGCCGAATCGGCCCAGTCAACGCTGGACAGACCCGGGAAACCCCCGGGTCTGTCTTCCTTGCCCGAGACCCAGGTTGCAGACCCGGGTCTGTAGCAAACCCGAACACCCCGAGCCCCCTTAAAACCCCCTAAAAAAAGCTTACCTCTACTGAGTTGAAGCTTCCTTGCTAGAATTCCGAAGCTTTTAAACCTTGTAGACACGATTAATCGGAACAAAAACCAACTAAAACAAGATTTCTTCCGTCGGCTCACCCACGGACACCGCGACCCTTTTCCAGCTTGATTCTTCTTCTTCTCTCAAATTTTTCTGGTTAGATCTATATACCCAGCTTCGTTTTGGTCTTCTCAATAAAGTTACAAGATTGCTTTTGTGTTGTTTCAACCTTATTGGAGCAAAAATCATCCGGGTTGTTCGGCCAGTTTCTGGGTTCTTCGATTTTTTTTTTTTTTTGAACCGGGTTATTACAAGAGAATGGTTGGAACTGGAGAATTTTGGATAGTCGTACTCCACAACTACGTGACAGTTCCACTAGTTTCCAACATTGATTTGAAATTTTTAGTACCAATTGAGTGTGGGCTTTGATCTTAAAGACTTAAACGCACAATTTTATGTAATCAATTGAGATTTTAATTGCGATTTGAGTTACAAGAATGGAAGGATGGTGAACTAGATTTAATTTTTTCATGATTTAGTCCCTAATTCTCCAATTCTATTCAATTCAATCCCTGCCACTTTAATCAAGTTTTCTATTATGGTCCCTGATAATTCCAATTGCCTCAATTAAATTCCCTATTATTTTTATTTTGATCCTTGAATCTCATGTTTCTTTCAATTAAGTCTTTTTTAAGTTTTTTTTTTTAAATTCTATTAACACCCCAAAATTTTGGGATGTTACAATGAGATATCGCAATCCTCTTATTTAAACACTTGACATTCTCGCTAAATTACAAATCTATATTTGTATCTAAAAAGAAGAGGTCTGAAATATCATTTTGCTCTGATATAATTTGTAACGACCTAAGAATTATTAAACCTAGCAACCAGTTGAGTCTAAACTATTGGTCCAAAATATTTAAATTCAGTTATTTAGTAGTAGTTTATAGTCTTTTATATATTATATTATATTACTTTAAAAAATCGATATAAAATGGAATATCACAAACAAATCAAGTTGATACTAATTTTTTGATTTGTCATAAGTCAAGAGTTAGATTCAGTGTCTAATAAAAATTTAACTCTACTTATCTTATTTTCACTCCTATATCTTAGTCAGTGACCACATTTTGATGATTTTGTTGGGGAAGGAAAATTATTTCTTTGTAAATTAGAGAAGGAAAAGTTTTATTGTTTAGTAAAATGTTACAAATTTCCTAAAAGAGATAACCTATTTTTAATAAATTTAATATTGTAAATAAAATTCAACAAAGTATTTTTGTACAGTAGTGGCGACAGCCGTTGCTATTCCTCAATCAACGTGAAATGGGGGGCAAGGCCAACCGCCTTTGCACGCAGGGGGGACGGGATGCATGAATGTGTTGAATTTCAGGCTATAGATCAATAGACTTAAAATTATATATATATATATATATATATTTTGAAGTCCATAGACTTATTATTAGAAATCTATTTTCCGTTAGATTTAAATAAAAAAAAAAAGAATAATGATGATATGACACCATGGGTTAGATGATTTGGACCGCTTGCGGGAGCGGTCCAAATCATCCACCATCGGTCCGCAAGAATATTAGACCCGCTCACATGACTTGAGGCTGTTTACCTGGTACCCATCACTATGGAAGTTTCGTGTTACAGAGGTAAGTTGATGACAATAAATAGCCCCAGTTTAATATATTTAGGAAAATAATAAATCATATCAGAATTTTTTAAATTAATTTATAGGAGAATTTTTATTTTATATTTAACAAAAAGTGTTTAATAAATCAAATTAAACTATTTAAACTAATAAAACTAATGTTTAGTTTAATTTAATTTGGTTCGGTTTAAAAATAAATTTTTTATATAATTTGATTTGATATTTAACATTTAGATAAGTTATATAAACTAAACCAAATAGGATAGTTTATAAATATATAAAATTAAAAATATTATTTATATATATAATTTATTTTTATCATTTGATTACATATTTGTTCTTTTTACTATTTTTAATTTATATATATTTTCATAATTGATTAATTTTCTTTTCTAAAGTATGATTGCTGTTAGTACGAGTGAAATTCTATTATATTATAAAAATATATTTATAATGCATGATTTTTATAATTAATTGATAAATAATAAATTTGTTGACTTAAATAAGCCAAAAAAGTGAATATTCAATTTTTTTGAAAATCTTTCTTAAAAATTTTATAAAAATAATAAATTTAATCTATTTTATTTTATAAATTATAAACCATAGTTTAAAATTAAATCAAATTATAAATCGTGATCTAGTTTAATTTTTAAAAATTAAAATTTATAAAATATAAATTAATTTAAATTTAAATATTAAACCAAATTAAATTCAATGATAAAACCCCTATATTTAACATGACATATTCAAATCTTTTGCCGTTTTCTGTACACAATTTGAGTTATTTCCACGTTGCAACGAGTCCTCATCTAGAATTCCAAACCGGTGAGCTTTGAACTTGTTTCCACACGGTGGCCTCTCATTCCTATAAAGACGACTTATTTTTCATCCACTGGACTCCGCGGGTTTGTGTGTATATATAGGCTTTTTCTGCTCTAAATTTGTGCAATAACTTCAATTCATCCACCATCTTACTCTCTGCAAAACCGCTAACATCAACCACCAAAACAAAAGAAATTGCCGTCGAGATGGCTGGCAACATTTTGCTTCTTACTTTGCTTGCCATTTCTGTTCCTTTGAAAATGACTGTGGCCTACGAACCTAGTCCTCTGCAAGATTTTTGTGTTGCAGACACTACAAGCCCAGGTATTTACTTAGTTATTCTTGTCCATGGGGTTCATTGCTACTCAACTCTTTTCTGCTTTTGTACTTTATTATACACCAAAATTCTTCTTCTTCTTTTTTTTTTTTGGAGGGGGTGTTTGAACTCCAGCAATTTGGAAATTCTTTTACTCGGCTTTATATATGAATTTAATAGCCCAATTTATCTTGATTCCGATTGAAATTTCCTACACAACATCCGCACAAATTCAATTTTTTTTTTTTATGGGCAAATACATTTCTAGTCGCCATGGTTGCATCCAAGTTCTGTTTTGATTCTTATAATTTTAGTAATACCTAAATCAATTTTTATTGGTTAACTCTAAGTTCCTCCCTTAATCAACTCACTAACTCCCATTTCGTAAACAAAGTTTGGTTTCATTGTGATCAATAAATGGTAAATATTGTTAGTTAATCTTACACCCAGAAAACTAATGTGTTATACTTTTGAAATCTTATATGTAAAAACGTTGTGTTATAACTTTGCCTATTTTTGTGTATAATACATACTTACATATATACATACATTATATACGTGTGTGTGTGTGTGTGTGTGTATACCTATTTTGTGCTCAATAGATTATGTTGATTTGTAACAGTAAGAGTAAACGGCCTGGCGTGCGTGGACCCTAAACTTGTGGGGGCTGATCATTTCTTCTTCAGTGGGCTTCACATTGCAGCCAATACATCTAATAGATTTGGGTCTAGCCCAACCCCTGTCACGGTGGCCCAAGTGCCAGGGCTGAACACTCTAGGAGTCTCCATGGCCCGTATTGACTACGCACCAGGCGGCATCGTCCCTCCCCACCTCCACCCTCGTGCCACCGAAATCCTGACCGTGGCAGAGGGCACCCTGGACGTTGGTTTTGTCACCTCCAATCCCGAAAACCGCCTCATCTCCAAAGTTCTTCAGAAAGGCGATGTGTTCGTATTTCCAGTAGGTCTCGTTCACTATATGCGAAACGTTGGCCCCATCCCCGCCGTCTCCATCTCCGGCCTGAGCAGTCAAAATCCTGGACTTATCACCGTCCCCGGTGCTGTGTTTGGATCAAATCCAGAAATGCCTGCTGATTTTCTTGCCAAGTCCTTCCAAGTTGACCAAAAAGTTGTTGACTACCTTCAAAACATATTTTAGATTAGAAGAGGCTAAGTTAAGAATAAGCATGCAATTACTGTTCTTCCAATAATCCGGGTCCCTATTCTCCCTTTAGACCTTGGTTTTTCCTTTCCGCATTTTTTTTAACCATGAGAAATAAAAGAATGTAACATATGATAAGACGTTAATCTTCTGTTAGCACAAAGCACTCCTAGTATTTACCTAATGAAGTTTCTTACATAATTATAATGTTTCATGCACATGTTGCCCGTTATTTTGAAGTGATAATCCCATAAGAAAATTCAAAATTATATAAATACTAAACACCAATCAAAACCGAAAAATAAATAACGACATACTTGTTATTATTAAATTGATTATTTATTGAAATTGGTAATTAAGTGTCTACTAGTAAATGAAAGATAATTATTTTAATAGTAGAAAAAACACTTAACAACTTATATATAAGATCGTGTATCTTATCTATTAAAGAATATTGGAGTTTGGCTCATATTATATTAATCTAACATCTACACAACAAAAGGCATGCAACCCACTAATATGTGACCCAAATAATTAGATCACTAAACTTGGGTTAGGATCATATATTTCAATCAAATTTTCATAAAAATAAAATTAAATAATTAACGTTAACCCATTAAAATTTTCTGAAATATCCAACAAGAACTATAGCATATGGAAGCATGAAAAGATTAATGTGAGAAATGCTAGGACTGCATGCCCAACTTATTCACTTGAAAATTGATAGATACCTTAAAATGACAAGTTTATCCATTGTCTACCGTATATTTTAATATGATTGTTTCTGGTACAAAAAGATATAACCGACAGTTTGCCTCAACTCAAACCAAGATTCATAAAATAAGGGCCTATATAAATAATTTAGTTTATAAAATCACCCAATGTTTAAATAACCACCAAAATTTTATTAGACAAAATAATAATTCAGGCACAGAGATACGCAGATCTTTGTAATTTACCTTTTTATGCATTAAAAATTTAAATAAAAAAATTCTAAATTAATCCCAAATATTTTCGTCTCTTTCAATTTTACCAGTTGATCTTTGTAATTTATCTTTTTATGTGCTAAAAATTTAAATAAAAAAATTCTAAATTAATCCAAAATAGTTTCATCTCATTCAATTATACCATCTTCCGAGTTTTAACGATGAAAGAAATGACATGCCAAGTGGCAATGTGAGAGAGAGAGAGAGAGAGAGAGAGAGAGTTTGCTCATGGTTTATGAATCAGTTCAGATCAGAATAGAATCTCTGGTTTTGATCTATAAAAATTATGGACTCAAACTAGAACCATAAAGAATGGTCTAGTTCCAGCTATAAGTGTTCATGGTTCGGAGTCGAACCCTAATTCCAAGCCTTCATGCTTCCAATTCCTATTTAACCGAAAAAAAATTAAATATTAATTTATAAATATTTTTAAATATTATAAATTCTTTTTTCTTTTTATTATCAACAAAATATTATAACTCTTGATAATGTCATAATCTTTTGTATTAAAAAATGTCTTTAGTTAATGATTAAATTATTTTTAATTATTTTGCTTAGAAATTTTTAAATTACAATATTTGAATTTTTTCATTCCATTTATAAACTTCAAAGATTTAAAAATAGATGCATGATAAAGTAATTATTAGTTTTAAAAAGTGGCAACTTTCAATTTGTGCCAATGGTATTATTTCCACATTTAGGCACCTTGTAACAACCCGAAATTTTCAATTTTATTTAGATCGAGGACTAATCTGAAGGAATTAGAACTTCAGGGGGCTGAAGTGAAAATATAGGGGATTGGCTTGTAGAAAATCAAAACGTGAGGGACTAAATCAAAATTTTCAGAAAACTTGACATGAACAGTAACTCGAAATGGAGATCGAACGTGGGGTGATGATGGGAGTGGTTGGAGGCCAATTTCTCTACGTATTTGGGTTCACCTTGGGCTAGTGAGCAAAACCCCTTTGTTGATTTTGAGAAACGAGCAAAGGTTGGGAGGATTTGGGGTTTTCTGTTCGTCGGGGAACGTGGACCGCCGGAGCTCAAAATCTAGTTTCAGGCCTGTTAGATCGATTTTGTTCCGATTAAAACAACCCAGCTTGCTCGTCGGCAGCTTTTCCGGTCTAGGTGGATCGAGGTAAGTGAGATTTTGTTGTTTTTTTTTTCGGTTTGGAGCTTCCGGGTCTGTTGCAGACCCGGATGGGATTCGGGTTCTTGTTCCGGGCGACAGGGACGAACCCGGATGAGAATTCAGGTTCAGGCGGGTTGGGCCCAGTTGGGTCCGACCCGGGGCAGAAGGTTTGGGTTGGACTGGGCCAGTTTGGGCTCAGTCCCAGGTGGGCTTGGCCTGCGGGCCAGCCCACATCAAAAAAAGAAAAAAAAAAAAAAGAGGGTTGGGCTCGGGCCGGGGGGAGGCCCGAGCAAGGTGGGCCGCCCCAGTTGACTGGGTTGGCCCAGACAGGTCTGAGCCGCGGCTGAGCCGAGCCAAGCCGAGCTGCTGGGCTGGCGGCTCAAGCCGAGCCGTGGCTCGAGTCAAAAAAAAAAAGGGGGAAAGGGTTTGACTGAACCGACCAAGGGCTTTGACCGGCCGGTTCAGTGGCCATTTTGGCTTGGATTTGGGAGGTTGGACCGGTTTTGGATTCAGGGGGAAAATACCTATCAGACCAAGTGGGTTCGGAAAATTTTAGGTGCTCGGTTCGAGGTGAACCAGTTGGTTTAGTGTATTGATGCTCGGGTGATTAGTTCACTGGTTTTTAGGCTGGTTCTTGGGGAGTTTGGATCGGTTCCTGGTTCAATATGATAAAACCTAGCTAACCATGAAATTTGGTGATTTTTGGAGGTCCGGTTCAAGGTGAACCAGTCTCGGTTTGTGTGCCGATGCTTAGGATTAGGATTTTTGGCCCAGTTCGAAGCTGGTTTGAGCCTTTTTGGCTGGTTCATAGTGATTCCTAGGATTTTTGGGCCTTCTGAATCCGATTTTGAGAGTTTCGTGGCCATTTGAGTTGAGTTGGAGGTAGTTCTAGACCGGGCTAAGCTAGTTCAAGGGTTTTGGAGGGCGGTTTGCTATGGTTCGAGGTTTGTGGGTGCTGGTTCCGTAGTGTTGAGGGCGGTTAAGTAGATTTTTTCAGTGTTACTGAGTCACATAAGTTCTGGTGACAGGTCGTGTTGCCTCGAGATGCGTACCAGGAGGCTAGTTTAGGATTTGAGTCTGGTTTGAGGCTACCGAGCTTGTTTCTCATGCCGATTTCGGTGTTGGTGATGGTTTTGTGTGATTTTGATTGCAGATTCGCAGGCAGGGGCACACCCGGACCATTGAGTCGAGTTAGGTGACTCGGGACTCTCGTTTTGGCTTAGCGTCTGTACTCTGAGTGATGATACCCTCTCTATGCTTGTGTTTTCATACTGTGATTTTCTGACATGATGATTATGTGATTTGAAAACTGTACTTTGATTATACGTTATACTCGGGATATGTGTTATGTATTTTGTGAACTGTCAGTGAGCTATGTTAGTATGTGATACTTGTTTGAGATGTGAACTATAAATACGTATGTATACTTGTTTTTGAGTACATGTGAGGATGGTATCATGTAATGGGAGGCGGTAGGGGCCGCAAGCGGCAGGGGCCGCGGGCGGCAGAGGCCGCGATGTGATGTGTGATGCGAGGCGGCAGAGGCCACGAGCGGCAGAGGCTGCGGATGTGATATGCACTAGTGCGAATCCTCCGATCGTGAGAAGATGAGACAGGGGTCTCGGATGTGATGTGTACGGGATGGCAGACTCAGCCGACGGACGATGGACCGTAGCGTACGGGGAGTACCTTGGCCCGGTGATGAGATGAGTTGTGTGGCTAAGGGCTCAGCCAGCGAACGGTGTGCTACCGTAGCGTGCGGAGAGTATACTGGCCCAGTAATGTGATGTGCATGGGATGGCAGACTTAGCCGATGGACGGTGGACCGTAGCGTATAGGGAGTACCTTGGCCCGGCGATGAGATGAGTTGTGTGGCTAAGGGCTCAGCCGACTGACGGTGTGCTACCGTAGCGTGCGGGGAGTATACTGGCCCAGTGATGTGATGTGTACGGGATGGCAGGCTCAGCCGACGGGCGGTGGACCGTAGCGTACGGGGAGTACCTTGGCTCGGCGATGAGATGAGTTGTGTGGCTAAGGGCTCAGCGGCGAACGGTGTGCTACCGTAGCGTGTGGGGAGTATACTGGACCAGTGATGTGATGTGTACGGGATGGCAGGCTCAGCCGACGGACGGTGGACCGTAGCGTACGGGGAGTACCTTGGCCCGGCAATGAGATGAGTTGTGTGGCTAGGGGCTCATCCGGCGGACGGTGTTCTACCGTAGTGTGTGGGGAGTACACTGGCCCTGTGATTGATGCGATATGATGATTCATTACCTTGATACCTCGCATATGTGTTTGATTACTGCTCACTATATATATATGTGTATGTATGATTTTGTACTTGTGGCGTGATACATATCCCAACATGTATAGATTAGGTATCATCCGTACTCACTGAGTTTCGCGACTCATAGTTTTTAATCATTCCAAATTTGTGTTGACTGTACTCACCTCGATTAGCGTGCCAGTGTGGGAGATAGCGACTGCGGATTTGATCGATGTACGGCATATCTCTTTTGTATCTTTTCCCTATTGTATTCTAGAGTAGCTTCCTTGTACTCTCAGACAGGATCCCGTGTGATTTTTGGGTGTTATATTACTGCACTTTGTGTATATTTTATATCTTTGGAGTTTGACTGGTTTTGTTGAGGCTTACTGGGGTTGGTGGATCCTAGTGCCGGTCACAGGCTTGGGGTTCGGGACGTGACAGAGTGGTATCAAAGCTATAGGTTAATTCTGAGAGTTTTAAGGGAGCGAGGTTATTTGGTAGTACTTTTATTATGAGGGTGAGGGCCCCACTTTTATAATGGGAGGACTGTCGAAGACCTTTTAGGGTGTGTTTGGCGTTGACTTTTCAATTCCTTTGTGTGCTCGATTCCTTGATATCTTTCTGATCCTCGTATTTTGTACATAGATGGACTCGCCAGTTGACGTGCATATGGTTTCCCCTGAGGCCACGGATTCAAAGACGTTGGGGGATTCCGCGGGTGGGTTAGCCCCTCCTTTGACTCGAGGTGGACGACAGGATGGATGGCATGGGAAGACGATGAGGCAGGCTCACGATTCGGCCGCAGAAGTGGGTTTGATTAGGTTGACTGATGTGATGCTCGGATTGATGGTGGACATCCGGGGTTTGCAGAGGATGGTGGCAGTGCTCGCCAGGAGTGGTGCTAGTGAGAGTTGAGAGCCGATATCAGTTAGGAGACAGTGGAGTACTGCTACTCCCGGAGGGGTGGTGGCAAGGCCACTAGCCCTAGTTAGTATACATGTAGGCACTCCTGTTGTTCCAGCGACAATAGCCTTAGTACGGCAGCAGACGAGGGGCGGGACTAGGATGAGAGGATTACTTCATGGTAGATTCAGCTCGAGGAGGAGATCATCACCTTACAGTCACCGCCGTTCAGGACATAGAGGTTCTTCTAGCAGACAAGTGTCGATCGACGTACCTACGTCTGGTGATCGGAGTTCAGCGGGCACACAGTTTATGATCTGTTATGGATGCGGCCAACAAGGCCATGTGATTCGGAGTTGCCCATCTACTCGGGAGGCTGCCCGAGCGACGGGAGCATGTTATCGATATGGCCAGTAGGGCCACGTGGCTAGGGACTGCTCGCAGGAGACTGCTCGAGTGAGAGGGGCTTGTTATCGGTGTGGTCGATAGGGGCACCTGGTCAGAGACTGTCCCATTTCTTCAGAGACTGTCTTGGCTGTGGGCATAGTATCGTAGACTCAGGGTTTTTCAGGAGCAGAGTCGTCTGACTCCCAAGGTCGTGGGATACGTGGCAGGGACCTGACACAGAGGTTTGCAGTGGCTCGGCAGGATGCTCAGACGTCTGATGCAGCGATCGCAGGTATGATTCTGGTTTGCTATTTAAAGGCTTATGCGTTATTTGACTTTGGTTTCGTTTATGGTATGCGTCGGTGAGTTTTTTCACCCAAATCTGTAGACAGGTGAATAGTCAGAGCGAACTGTGTAAATGTTAGAGGTTATGTTATGCACTTGTGTTTTGGACTTTGGAGGTTGTTGGAGTCGGTATCCGATGTTGATAAAGTTCCCGAATGATGATAGCTACTAGTCTAGCATATAGATGGCCCGTTTGAGGCGTGGTAGTGTAGGTGGTACAGATCCTCGATTGGTTGGCTAAGGTAGGAAGAGGCGAGATTGTTGGGGCGGATTTGGTTTGTGGTGCGATGGATAGAGTTCAGTTGATCAGAGAGATATGGTATGCGGCGTAGAATAGATAGAAGGCTTATGTGGACTGTAAACTCCAACCCTTGGAGTTGGTGATGGGGGATCACGTCTTTTAAGGAATTTTTCTTGATAAATGGCATAGTTAGTTTTGGTAGGAGGGGTAAGCTCACTCCTCGATATACTGGTCAGTACGAGATTTTGGATCGAGTTAGAATTATTGTATATTGTTTGGCTCTTTATTTGCAATTGCAGTTGGTACATACCGTGTTCCACGTTTCTATGTTGAGAAAGTATGGCCCGATTCATCACAAATGATTATGTCATAGGATATACGAATGGACCAGGATTTGTCGTACGAGGAGAAATCGGTGGTTATATTGAATTGGTAGGTGAAACAATTTTGCTTGAAGGTAGAAGTGCTATGGAGTAGTCGGACCTCATAGGAGGTCACCTAGGAGTCTAAGGAGGGCTTGTGTAGGAGATACTCTCACCTTTTCAGTATTTAATCTTTTTCCTTTGTTTTAAATTCGAGGAAGAATTTCTTTAAGGGGGGAAGAATGTAACAACCCGGAATTTTCAATTTTATTTAGATCGAGGACTAATCTGAAGGAATTAGAACTTCAGGGGGCTGAAGTGAAAATATAGGGGACTAGCTTGTAGAAAATCAAAACGTGAGGGACTAAATCAAAATTTTCAGAAAACCTGACATGAACAGTAACTCGAAATGGAGATCGAATGTGGGGTGATGATGGGGAGTGGTTGGAGGCCAATTTCTCTACGTATTTGGGTTCACCTTGGGCTAGTGAGCAAAACCCCTTTGTTGATTTTGAGAAACGAGCAAAGGTTGGGGAGGATTTGGGGTTTTCTGTTCGTCGGGGAACGCGGACCGCCGGAGCTCAAAATCTGGTTTCAGGCCTGTTAGATCGATTTTGTTCTAATTAAAACAACCCAGCTTGCTCGTCGGTAGCTTTTCCGATCTAGGTGGATCGAGGTAAGTGAGATTTTGTTTTTTTTTTTTTTCGGTTTGGAGCTTCCGGGTCTGTTGCAGACTCGAATGGGATTCAGGTTCTTGTTCCAGGCGACAGGGACGAACCTGGATGAGAATCCGGGTTCAGGCGGGTTGGGCCCGGTTGGGTCCGACCTGGGGCAGAAGGTTTGGGTTGGACTGGGCCAGTTTGGGCCCAGTCTCGGGTGGGCTTGGCCTGCGGGCCAGCCCACATCAAAAAAAGAAAAAAAAAAAAAAGAAAGGGTTGGGCTTGGGCCGGGGGGAGGCCCGAGCAAGGTGGGCCGCCCCAGTTGATTGGGCTGGCCCAGACGGGTCTGAGCCGAGCCAAGCTGAGCCGCTGGGCTGGCGGCTCAAGCCGAGCCGCGGCTCGAGTCAAAAAAAAAAAGGGGGAAAGGGTTTGACTGAACCGACCAAGGGCTTTGACCGGCTGGTTCAGTGGCCATTTTGGCTTGGATTTGGGAGGTTGGACCGGTTCTGGATTTAGGGGGAAAATACCTATCAAATCAAGTGGGTTCGGGAAATTTGGGTGCCCGATTCGAGGTGAACCGGTCGGTTTAGTGTATTGATGCTCGAGTGATCGGTTCACTGGTTTTTAGGTTGGTTCTTGGGGAGTTTGGACCGGTTCCTGGTTCAATATGATAAAACCTAGCTAACCATGAAATTTGGTGATTTTTGGAGGTCCGGTTCAAGGTGAACCAGTCTCGGTTTGTGTGCCAACGCTCAAGATTAGGGTTTTTGGCCCGGTTCGGAGCTGGTTTGAGCCTTTTTGGCTGGTTTATAGTGGTTCTTAGGGTTTTTGGGCCTTCTGAATCCGATTTTGAGAGTTTCGTGGCCATTTGAGTTGAGTTGGAGGTAGTTCTAGACCGGGCTAAGCCAGTTCAAGGGTTTTGGAGGGCGGTTAGCTGTGGTTTGAGGTTTGTGGGGGCTGGTTTCGTAGTGTTAAGGGCGGTTAAGTAGATTTGTTCAGTGTTACTGAGTTGCGTAGGTTCTGGTGACAGGTCGTGTGTGCCTCGAGATGTGTGCCAGGAGGCTAGTTTGGGATTTAAGTCTGGTTTGAGGCTACCAAGCTTGTTTCTCGTGCCGGTTTCGGCGTTGGTGATGGTTTTGTGTGATTTTGATTGCAGATTCGCAGGCAGGGGCACACCCGGACCATTGAGTCGGGTTAGGTGACTCGGGACTCTCGTTTTGGCTTAGCGTCTGTATTATGAGTGATGATACCCTTTCTATGCTTGTGTTTTCATGCTGTGGTTTTCTGACATGATGATTATGTGATTTGAAAACTGTACTTTGATTATACGTTATACTCGGGATATGTATTATGTATTTTGTGAATTGTTAGTGAGCTATGTTAATATGTGATACTTGTTTAAGATGTGAACTGTATATACGTATGTATACTTGTTTTTGAGTACATGTGAGGATGGTATCATGTGATGGGAGGCGGCAGGGGTCGCGGGCGGCAGAGGCCGCGATGCGATGTGTGATGTGAAGCGGCAGAGGCCGCGGATGTGATATGCACTAGTGTGATTCTTCCGATCGTCGAGATGGTGGGTTCCTCCGATCGTGAGAAGACGAGACAGGGTCTCGGATGTGATGTGTACAGGATGGCAGACTCAGCCGACGGTCGGTGGACCGTAGCGTACAGGGAGTACCTTGGCCCGGCGATAAAATGAGTTGTGTGGCTAAGGGCTCAGCCGGCGAATGGTGTGCTACCGTAGCGTGCGGGGAGTATATTGGCCTAGTGATGTGATGTGCACGGGATGGCAGACTCAGCCGACGGACGGTGGACTGTAGCGTACGGGGAGTACCTTGGCCCGACGATGAGATGAGTTGTGTAGCTAAGGGCTCAGCTGACGGACGGTGTGCTACCGTAGCGTGCGGGGAGTATACTGGCCCAGTGATGTGATGTATACGGGATGGTAGGCTCAGCTGACGGGCGGTGGATCGTAGCGTAGGGGAGTACCTTGGCTCGGCGATGAGATGAGTTGTGTGGCTAAGGGCTCAGCCGGCGAACGGTGTGCTACCGTAGCGTGTGGGGAGTATACTGGACCAGTGATGTGATGTGTACGGGATGGCAGGCTCAACCGACAGACGGTGGACCGTAGCGTACGAGGAGTACCTTGTCCCGGCAATGAGATGAGTTGTGTGGCTAGGGGCTCATCGGCGGACGGTGTTCTACCGTAGCGTGTGGAAAGTACACTAGCCCTGTGATTGATGCTATGTGATGATTGATTACCTTGATACCTCGCATATGTGTTTGATTACTGCTCACTATATATATGTGTATGTATGATTTTATACTTGTGGCGTGATACATATCCCAACATGTATAGATTAGGTATCATCCGTACTCACTGAGTTTCGCGACTCATAGTTTTTAATCATTCCAGATTTGTGTTGACTGTACTCACCTCGATTAGCGTGCCAATGTGGGAGATAGCGACTGCGGATTTGATCGATGTACGGGCATATCTCTTTTGTATCTTTTCCCTATTGTATTCTAGAGTAGCTTCCTTGTACTCTCAGACAAGATCCCGTGTGATTTTTGGGTGTTATATTATTGCACTTTGTGTATATTTTATATCTTTGGAGTTTGACTAGTTTTGTTGAGGCTTACTGGGGTTGGTGGATCCTAATGCCGGTCACAGGCTTGGGTTCGGGATGTGATAGAGTGGTATCAGAGGTATAGGTTAATTCTGAGAGTTATAAGGGAGCGAGGTTATTTGGTAGTACTTTTATTATGAGGGTGAGGGCCCCACTTTCATAATGGGAGGACTGTCGAAGGCCTTTTGGGTGTTATATTATTGCACTTTGTGTATATTTTATATCTTTGAAGTTTGACTGGTTTTGTTGAGGGTTACTAGGGTCGGTGGATCTTAGTGCCAGTCACTGGCCCGGGATTCGGTGCGTGACACACCTATTTCAGACAATTATGTAAATAGAATCTCTAACAATAATTTTATATTTAATATGACATAATTTTTTTATTAGGAATTTATATTAAATTAGTAATTAAGATATAAAAATAAATATTTTGACTCCATAAAAACTCAAATTAGTAAAATTAAAATTTGCAAAAATATGAATTTTATATCTTTTTTGTTAGTGAATATGTTTAAAATAAATTTTATATAAAAAAGTAAGTCTCTTTTGATATTTAAAAAATAATGTATGAATTTATATTTAAAAATTAAGTGAAAGTCTTTTTTATATTGTAAAAATAAAAAAAGGAAAACAATTTTTCCACAGTTCAATTCACAGTTCAATTCTCATGATTTTTCACAGTTTCAGTTCACGATTTAATTATGGTTTAATTCTTACGATTCAATTCCAATACTAATTTGCCAATTCAGGGATAGTTTTAATTTTAATTTAAGTTCTAAAAATCAATAATTTTAATAAGACTATAAAAGTTCCTAATTCAAAACTGTATTGGATTGGAATTACACAATGTAGTCTAGTCTAATTTTTTCACAATATAGTTTAAGCCGATTCACAATTTAAATCAAAATTGCGAACTAGATTATTTAGAGCCAGAAAAGTGGGAAGTGACAAAGATTTTTCTTTGGGTCGTTTAGTATAATGGACCAATAGGTTCCAAATCCATATCCCAAACGGGTCTCCCCGGGTTGGGACTGTCTGGACCCATCTAATAACTAGACTGGATTTGGGTCGAAGATTATATCTCTGTTTGTAATGCCTTTAACAATCATGGCAACGTATCGTCCACAACACCTACACGACCGCATACATTCCTCTGCTTTCTAGCCGCGTGCTTGCTGATTAGATCAGTGTTCGGCTGTTTCTGAATCCAATTAAGAATATTTTGTTAACCACTTTAATTCTGACTGTCATACATTTTAAAAACTAAAGATTTTTTACTTTATGGCTTACAAAATTAATTTCTTTTTTTTTTTGAGTTCGCTGTCAAATTAATTTTGCTGAAGGTAAGAACTGACCGAAAAAATATTTGTGTAATATATTCAAAATGTAAGAATTTAACTTCTAATTTGGTTAAGTTATATTGTCAATTTAAAAAAATGAAAAATAATTAGGATACGCCTGAGATGATGTGGGCGCCAAAAATCGTCCAACATCGGTCCAGAAGAATATTTGAACCGGTTTACATACTTGGACGGTTTACCGGCTTCTCGTCTCCATGGAAGCTTTGATGGTCGCAAAACACATTTCTGTATGTATGATAACGAGACTGGATGATATATGATAATGGATTAAGAGAGTTGTATGAATCAGTTTAATAATTTTTTAATTATTTTTTTACGAGCTAATTTGCATGACCAGCGCATACGTGTTTGTGAAGTCAAATATTCAATCATTAATCGATGTGAAATATAGCATCGTTTGTATGGCATTTTAGTGTACAACCAAGCTGATTAGCTTACCTGTTAACTCTTTAAAAACCCTAGACATCAACGCCCAGGAGGGAGAGAAGAAGTCATAAATACAGAAATATAGTCTTTTGGAATTGCTCACTCTTTTATTTATTTATTTATTCAGTACATTAAAGACTTAAACTAGTCAAGGCATAACTTAATAAAAGAGAATAAGAAATATCTTGTGATCTCTAAATAAATTTTACAAGTATTATATTATTTTAATTAGACTTTAAATTCATGTCTCGTTAAATTTTGCATTCACTTTTCTTGCCCATTTCTCTTCACATTGGCCGATGCCTATGGACTTTGCCCTTGCAACTGCAGAAAAAATGCCTGGTACATCTTCAATCTGCTCAAGTTTTCTTGGTTTCAGCATGTATTTGGTACAATTAGTTTTTTCTTTTCTTTTGTCTTTTGTGCTCTTTTGAGATTTTTTTTTTTAGTTCATTGGAAGCATAGGTTTGAGGGAGACTTAAGTTAAAAAAAGGAGAAAGTACTTTAAGAGTCGGAGTTAAAACTTTTAAATGAATCTCATAAATATTATATTAATTTAATTATAAGGTTTTAAAATTTGTGTGCATTGTGGCGGTAATCTTCACGTAGTTTAAATTTAGTACCAACTTCTTCAGTGGACTTCACTTCACTTCACATTTTTTAACAAATAGAATGAATTTGGGTCTAGCCCAATCCCCGTCCCAGTGCTTCAAGGATTGAACACTCTAGGAGTCTCCATGTTGACACATGGACTCGAATTACATGCCACCCATTGTTTGCTGTTGAAACCCACCAAACCCACCATATAATGGAACATCGTTTTGTGAAATCATGATATGGTAGAAGAATTTAGAAGGAAAGATCAGCCTTACTGTATTTTATCTATCACGAGTATTTATTCTTAATATTTACAATAAACAATAAATTAAAATAAATTGTGTTCTTATTTTAAGAAATTACTATTTTTACTGTTATTTTTGGTGTGCATAAAATAAATATAGAGTGGTTATCATTCAAGAAACTTTTTCATCGCAGATTTAGCCTTCTTTCTTCTCTGTCGAAGTTACCGGCATTTGCCCCGGGGGATCGATGTCCCAAAATTCATCTCCCTAAATTTAGCCTTTTGAGGGGGCAATATAAGCGGATTTTGGGATGGATTTCAGAATTCGAGTGCCAGAAGACCTCCCAGCGTTCTCCCAAGGTTAGCGGTTGCTTGATTAATTTTGGCATTCAATTCTTTTGTTTATTACATTTGATGTTTAATGGTTATTTTTTTTCATGTTTTTGAACTTAATTTATGGGTTTCTCTTGATAAAATTAGAGACATTATCTACCTATTCGAGTTGATCATCAATGCCAAATATTACAAGCATAGAAGATTTACATTAAAAATCTACATTTAAGTCCTTGGTTATAGATGAATTTACTATAAACATGCAAGAAAAGAATTGGTTATGAATGTTATTTGCCGGTGATTTTGAGTTAATAGGATCCATGCTAGAGAGAGATTTGAAAGAGGTAAGAAAGATTGGAGTTAAAATTAAATTTATTATAAAAAAATCCTCAAAAATAGAACCAAACTTTCCAAAAAATTATAATATCTCGATTGATTGATTTTCTTTTCGTCAGGCTAATATACATTTGTTTCAAAAATTTATTGGAGTCAATTGGTTCCTATATCCCGTTTGTGCATTTGCCTAATTTATATTTTCATATGTCATAATATAAGGTGTTAAATTTATTATAAATAATTTAAGAAATAATTTGTGACTAATTTCATTATTTAAAAAAATATATGATATTTCAATTTTTATTTATTCTCTCAATTTCGTAAGGATTAATTATTAATAATTATATATTTTTTTTGTTTGAGAAGATAGTTGAACTCATGTCACTACGAATGTGGTATGGTGGAAAATAATTTTATGTGGTCTGACTCTAGAAATATAAAAAATGATTTTTTGGAATGCATTTTAGTTATAATGTAATGATATGATATTTTCTATAAAATATTACATTATATTGGATGAATTTGAAGATACGACTAATGCACCATTTTATCATTTTGCTCTTTTCTCTATTTTTTTAAAAAATCATTACATATGCATGTTAAGCCATATTCATATATTTAATATTAAAGAGTTAAATGACAAAAACGATGCCACTAATTTTGTAATTATAATTACGCCCTTGTACATCTTTTTTATATTCACATAAGGTGTTCAGTAGACTAGATAAAATGTTGAATTGAACATCTTTTTTATGTTTATATAAAGTGTTCGGTAGACTGAATAAAAGTTGAATAAGAATAGTTATCTTATTTTATACAGTGTTATATAAATTAAGTAAAAATATCAGATAAACTATGTAAATAGAATAATTATACAATTAAATTTAAATAAATTATATTAAAATGTGAAATAATTTTATTAAACTTTTGTACATATCGTTGATTGTTGCCCCATCGCCACCACCAACCGTCGTTCACCCTTGCTAGGCACTAGTCTCCGGTCATCAATATTATTAGAGTTGTCAATTCCATTGAACCCCACTCATTCGGGCTAGCCCATGTGGGCCATAATGATTTTTTGGGCTGGGTCGGGTTGGTTTGAAAACGTTTCAGACTAGCATTTTACTACCCAGGCAAGCCCGTATGAGTTACGGGCTGCCACAAAAAAAAAAAATTTAAATTTGAAAAAATTATAATAATATAAAATTTTATATTTAATTAGTATAAATAATTTTAAAAATAAAATAAATAGAATAATGGGGCATTTATTACTATTAATTTTTTATAAGTTATTGTTATAATTTTAACAATATAAAATTTTACAAGTTATATAATTTTTATTTTTTTTTTTATAATATTAAGTAGAAAATTATAAAAAGATCTTTTATAACTTCTTAAATGTTTTATTAAGAAGTTATTATACTTTAATTTATTTTATCCCACTTATTCAACTAGACGTGTAACATACACACACATATATATATATATATATATATATATTATTTTTGTTTGAAGCATTCTTCAGATCTCCTCTTGACGCAAGTACTACTAGCCAACTAGGTTCTAGAGGCCGATATTTTTCTCCATAATGCCCTTTCTCCCTCTATCCTATAACAAGTCCCGGTCCCTACCTTTGCGTCGACATTATTACAAAAGACCATATTCCCATCGCCAAAGGCTGCCGATGTGAGCCGACAAGAAAAATATATACGTGGAATTTGTTCCTCAAAAGAATACGAGTCCAATTGACGATAAGAGTTTTTGGAATGTCTTTGTGAGAATGCATTAAGTCCGGCTACTTGATTGCAACCATTTGAAGATGGGAATCAAATTGAGAATTGTCATAGAATAAGGAGGCCATTGCGCAATCTAGCCTTGAACGGATCAATATCCTGATAGACCCGCCATGTGAAAGTCACTTTGTCTAGAACTTTTTTTCAAATCTGGTAAGGTAAGCATGTGTTTCGAAAATTTTTTTCCTTCTCTGCCAAACAGCCTCTACAATCAATCTGTTGGCGCTGACTGGTAGTTTCAATCTGAAAATTTTGGTTCGCTGACCTGCTTCCCCGCTTAGAATTACAACATAGAAAACCCCGAAAGTCACCTGTCATCAAAATATCTTCCAATCAATGGCCCATAAAAGTCCAAGTGGGACCCACTGGTTGAATCAAACTATGTTAAGGGCCAGGGTAATTAAAAATTCTGAGCGCGGATACACAAAATTACTCCTCCACGATATGAGTTGGATCCAGGAGGACCGGGGCCGACAGTCTGGAACCGTTAAAATCCAATGTGCGGATCTGCTGGCGATTCGAAGACTCGGTTCAAATGGACGGCTCAGATTTCTTCCCACTCCAGCATTCCACATGTATGGTGTGCGTATGTTATACGATATCATCTTCACGACGCCTGCTCCTCTACGACATTGCAAGCTCATTTACGAGCTCCCCAGTACCCGAGGCCTTGGTCTTAAATAGAGAGGGGGAGAGAGACTGCTGTCTGAGGAGGCGGTGGTCTAGACAGGGAAAGTCCCTGTTTCGTTCGCAGATTAGACCTGCATTGTCTTAGGTAAGTCTTTTCTTCTGTTTCTTCCGATTCAGTTATACATGGAGCTCTAGATCTGAGCTTTCGTTGGTATTAAGCTGAAAATCGGTGTCTGCTTTTAGCAATTTCTGGGTGATATATATGTTGACTTGTGAATTGAAGTGAGTTTGCCGAAGTACATTATGGTTTAGATATGCTTGTTAGTTAAATTCTCGTTTCAATCTGAGGTGAGACATCTATAGTGCTCGATGGATCTTCTTCCTCTTTTTTTTATTTTTTTCTATTTAGGTTTTCTAAGTTCTTAATGAGTAACCGTGCTCCGTTTGACACTATCCGCACTCATTGATGCGGAAAGGCCAGCCACTTTTTTATTTAATTATTTTTTTAATTGTTTTAGGTTAGTAAAAAATTGTGATTTAGTTCGAAATGATGGCTTACCGTACACTTCCTGCTTAAAACTTGTGTAAGAAGTTCCCTGGTGAATGAGCTATAAAGGTACTCAATAAGATTATGCAATTTAGGATTTAGAAAATTGAAGAATTTATCAGAATTCTTATTGCTTTATCTTCAGATAGAGATGTTACAGTGTACAAATGCTTCAATGATGTTGCTAGTTTTACCCGGACAGAGACTAAATTACTGATTCTTGTTGCCTCTGTTCTATCTTTCTAAACTGTCCCTGTTCCCGCAAGCAGAGACTGCGAGAATCAAGTGATCATCCTGTAGCATTACTTAGCACAAATTGCAAAAGGTAGCGAGCGTGGTGTTTAGTTTTGAAGTAGCATTCTTTTATCTTTTTAAGGGCTCAAAGCTTCAGCTTGATTGCTTGAGTCTCAAAATAGAGCATAAACTATGCCATGCTCTCTCAGTGTAGGGATGCACTCATGTTGTGGAGTGCTTAAGGCTAAATCGAGAGAAGTGTGGAAAATTACAAATTGCTACCTATTCATATCTCTACCTATTCTAAATTTCGTAAGTGCAGATAAGAATGATATGAGAACGTATATCTAATGTATTTGGAGATTCTTTTAAAGGAATCATTCAATCATCTTTTGCCCACAATTTTGCATGCAAGTCCTGCTATGGCAACTATCCTAGTCTTATCAATAATTCTTACAAATTGTTTGACGGGATGCTATTGCTATTCCTGTACCCTCAGTTATGATATCTATTTTCATCCTTAGTTTGAGTGCCAGATTTATAGAAGTTGTAGTTTCAAGTTGTTGATTGTTTTTATTTTGTTCTTAGAACTTTTTACATTTGTTTCTTTCCTTCTTCTGTCAATTTTATCTAATTTATTAGATTAAATTTCAGGAAAGGTTATAAGATTGGAAGTTGGAAGAGTTTAAACTACTTGTTATAACAACTAATGTAGTTCTTTCCTTACATTTTCATCCTATGCTAAGCTATATTAACATGGCACCATAGGCTTTCATCAAACTTAGTCAGAATGCATTGTGCATGGCACCTTACAGTATCAGTGAAAGGTCATCAAATACCAAAATATTTTTAGGTCTTCCATTCATGTAAGTGTATCAGTAAATAATCAGAGTCACAATTAAACGTTGGCTCTGAGTTGTGCTTCTGAGTTGATCCAATAAGTCTTTGACTAAGCATAGGTGATAGGGCCTCATACAAGAAAATTCTTCATAAGCATCATGGCTGCAGCACATTATGCCCAAATTTCACAAGAGGATGGCAATTATGAAAATAGTTATTATAGTGATGTCACTTTCTTTGGAGAGAAGGGTTGAACTAGAGATGGATTGATTCTATAGAGGATCTTGTTGAGGATTTCTTGCTTGGCATCTCTCTCCAGAAAGTCATGCATTTTGTTTCTTAATTCCTTTTTGTGACTTAGGATGATAAGACTTTGTATTTGTGCCAATGCTAGACTGTGAGCTAATATGAATTTTAAAAACTGGTAGGCCCGAGGATAAACTAAAACATTCTGAGTTACTTTGTCCAACTTATTTCTTTTCTTTTTTGTTCACTAAGTACTTTTTTCAATAACTAATCAAATTGAAAACTTACTACATATCTTGACCTCTCCATTATAAAAATAAATCAGAAGAAGAAGACATTTTAAATTATTTGAAGGAATCTAAGTTTGTGAGTTTACCTGTTTCAATGTTTATTTATAGAGGCCATTAAAGCCATTATTTTGTCCTCTATAGTCTGACAGTTATGTATCTTTTTATTTGCAAAATTGATTGTAGTTCCATAGCAAGGTGCCAAGATGGTTGCACAAGGCTTTACCGTGGACTTAAATAAACCCCTTGTCTTCCAGGTGAATGCTCAACACTAACCTCTTTTTCCTTTATTAAGGATTATAATAATTTAACCAAGCTGTAAATTGCCTTGAGAAGAACAAATAATATGTTTTCAAGAAATGACGATGTGTCACTGGTATTTCTGTTGAATTGTATTTCAAATATTATATTACATTTAGTAATTCTTTCGAGTCATGTTTCAAATATTATACTAGTTTGATATTTTGTTGAGTGGCCGTTTTAGCTATTAAATTTGGTTTGTACACATATGCTTGTCTGAATCTCCATTTCGCTGCTTTCAAACTTTGCGTATTTGTAGATTCAGTTGCTGTATAAGGGCTGAGTCGTGGTTGGACAAAAACTGTGCATTCAGTTATAATATCATTGATCACTGAATTAAACCAAAGTGAATTTATTGAAGAATAGGAATGAAAGAACTGAATCAAAATATATGGAAACTGGATTCCAGCAAACCTAATTGTAAGATTTGGTTTGTTTTGTATATCACGTTCTGCGCCCCTTGAGTTGGGCTGCAGTCCAGAAACAGCCTGCAAGGTAAACTTAATTATGTAAACAGCACGGAATTGAAAAGCTTGGCTTGAGTCTATATGTATAAAACATGAGGACATTACAAATATAGCATATGGCCCAACTCCATGCTATTTAAATGAAATGTAAACTAAGTGCTTTGTTCTCTTTTTTTTTCTTTTACAAATGAACTAAATGCAGCTGAAGTGCAATAAATTTGAGAGAACATGTGGAAAAGCTCTTTATGTTTTTCAGCAGGGGCAGTATATATACAAACCTAAATTGAATTAGAACAAAAATTTCTGTTGCTTTGAACTTTAAACATGATTCGGTTTTGTATATTATATTTGCACTCAAATCAACAATAAAAATTTATTTTAAAGTTGAAAATTTTAATCATTTAAGGGGGTAAATCTTTAAAGATGTTAAATAAAAGTTGACATTTCCTGACTTTATGGGGGACAAACTTTGAAATCAATGGGTGCAATGACCTAAATTATATGGATGCAAACTTTTGTTTTAGAACTTCATTTCTTTTCTCTGACTTAAGTGACTTTGTTTGGTTGTTGCCTTGGGATGGGGTTTTAGGGGGTTTGCCTTGACTGGTTTGTTTGGCCTTGTCAAATTTTAAGAATTCTAAACTGGCCCATCAGAAATTTTTACAAAACAAGGCAAAGATAGTAGAAATTATGCAAGTTCCACAAAGAATTGGTCACAAGTTATATAACCTTATAGTGTTCATCTAATTGCAATTGTGGGCAGGAAATAAAGCTAAATGCTTGATACCAGCTGTTGGTCTATGTTGGCACACTGTTAGTTTGAGGCCCTTTTTGGCCATATATCTGACTGCGTCTCTTCCTTTTCAGCTTATTTCTTACATTTCATCATTAATGAGATTTGATCAAGCATAAGTGAAAATTTGGAAGCTAATTATGATAATCAAGTCAGGATTAACAAATTCTTTAGTTCAAAAGTGTTAGCCAGAAATAATTTTATTTATCTGGGGCTTTTGGATAATAGAGTGAGTTTGAGAAAATGTGTTCAGCATTCATGTCACTTTGTCTCAAATTTTCTTGTCAGTTGACAATTCACTGCCCAACTGATTTTGACTTGGAAGGCTATTTGCATTCTTGTCTTTTTTACCAAATTTTCACAGGTTGGTCACCTTGGAGAGTATTACCAGGAATGGGTTCACCAGCCTATTGTTAGCAAGGAAGGTCCTCGATTTTTTGAAAGTGATTTTTGGGAGGTATTACTTCTTTTAGTGAATAAAGCTTTTGGCAAACAAGTTCAGCATTGCGCTACTTTTATATTTACTAATAGTTTTTATTTGAATTTTGATCTTTATGGACTCATTTTATATAATATATTATTGTCCAACTTAAACTGCTGCCTAAATTAACAGATTTGCTTGAAACAGTTTTTGACCAAAACAGAATGGTATGTGATTCCTCTTATATGGCTGCCAGTCGTATGCTGGTGCATCTCCAAGTCTGTTTGGATGGGTCATACACTCCCAGAGATAGTTTTGATGGTGGCCTTTGGTATTTTTATATGGACGCTACTGGAATACAGTTTGCACCGTTTCCTTTTTCACATTCAAACCAAAAGCTATTGGTTAGTCTTAGTGTGTGTGTGTGTCAATACAAAAAGGCTGAGATTATGTGTTTCAATACAAAGAAGTTGAGCTTAGTTCTACTGTATAGAAAGTATTATTTTGTTGCTTTCAAGGCTACTGTACTGATTGTGTTGGGTGTTTTCATATAGGGGCAACACCATACATTATCTTCTTCATGGTTGCCATCATAAGCACCCAATGGATGGACTACGCCTTGTTTTTCCCCCTGCTGCAACGGCTGTTCTCTGTGTGCCAGTATGTACTACTGTATCTTGTTTCTTGCTTTGTACTTCTAATTAAATATGTCTTTATTGAAAAGGTTTTCCACATTTTTCGGAGAGTAGTAAATGATAAATTCTGTCCTAGACAGCTTAGATCTGTACAGATATAGATGCGTGTCTTCGATTTCATGGTGGAACTGATTTGTTTCCAAGTATGTTTGACTTGTTGCATCTATTTTTGCCAGTTCTGGAACTTGGTGAGAGCCCTATCTACTGCTTCTACTGCCCCAGCTTTGTTTGGAGGAGGCTTACTGGGCTATGTGATGTATGATGTCACCCATTACTACCTGCACCATGGACAGCCAACAAAGGAGGTGCCCAAATATCTCAAGGTAAGTGGTGTACTTGTTCAAATAGTTGCAAGGGTTCAGTTCATTTCTTTTTCATTTGATTAACAGTGATTCTAGTCTTATCCTGATGAATAAACCATCTATGATTGCACATAGGGTTTACCCCTTTCTAGATTATGGAAAATTGAGTCAGCTTGTATTTGTGTTTTCTGATATGTTTTTAGTTTTTGCTCTGTGATTATGCATACAGCAACACTGAATTTGTAAAAATTGGAAACTCATATCACATTCCTTTTCAAGTAAAATAGTTTTTAAGATTTCTGAAAAGAATATTTTTCTGCTTTCTAGAACTGAGCCTGTTTTCTGAAAATTCCTTGTAAAACAGTTTTTGAAAATAACCTGCCAAACGGGTTTTCTATTTCAGAGAAAGAGAATGCTGTTTCGGAAGAAATCTTTATGGAAGAGATTGGTTGGTTTGTTCAAGAACCTATCTTGTCAGCATTATTGTGCTGATGGATTTAACTGGTTGTCTTTTGCAGAAATATCACTTAAATCATCATTTCCGCATCCAGAACAAAGGCTTTGGTATCACTTCGACATTGTGGGACAAGGTGTTTGGAACACTACCTCAAACAAAAGCAGCTGCGAAAAAGACATGACATAATTGTTTCGAACTTGCACACCAAATCTAGGGGTTTTAACATTATTTATCCTCATTCTTTCAATCTATTGCTTATCAGTTTTGTGGCATACTTTCATATGCTGTCTTCGATAAGGTTAGCATTTTAGAAGGATTGGTGTTGACTTGGTTCTTCCTACAAAGAAATCTCTGTAAAAAAATGAATTGATGCTTGGATTAATAAATTGATGCTTGGATTCATTATCTCTTGTTCCCCCAACCCCAACCCCAACCCCAACCCCAACCCCGCACCCCCCTCTCCCCCCTCCCCCCCCAAAAAAAAAGGAAAAAAATAAAAGAAAAACGGATAAAAACTTTTCCTATCACTGCTGGTCCATGTCAAAACCTATGACTTATCAATGGAAGTTGTTTTGGTAGTAATCATTCAGGAGTCTTATGAAGTATGTTTTGGTATTCACTAGACGTCGATTCAGCATATTCTGATTGCGTTGGGCGATCTGAGCTGTGCATCGATTTTCCCTTCTGTTTCTTTTGGTTTTATAAAATATAAAACTAGTTTGTTTAATCCACCTTGTAACTATCCAAACGAAATTGAGAGTCTTGGTGGACTAAAATTAGTCTAAACTTAAAGCACAAACCGGAAAAATTGTATAAAATCAAACATGCCCTTAAGGAGTGACTTCAAACCACAATGAAAGATAAGAACAATGATGAATCAGTAATTGGAAAAAGTAAATTCCACAATTTGTTTGTTGCTATTTTGTGCGCCGTAATTGTCTGATTACTTGTTTTATTTCTTGATCTAAGATGATCCTTTACTTAGGCTAAATGGTCCATTCTTGGTCTGTTTCAAGGGGTTGTTCTCTGTCCTGCCTTCGTAAAAATGTTCTGCACTAGAAGAATTTGAAAAGGTGCCGCGGATGTCCGAAACATCACTTGTATAGTTGGTCTTCAAACACAACCTTTAGTCTCAGAAACTTGGTGAAATTAGGTATAGTGGGTGTGAAATTCACATAATACAGTCACTTCTCCCTTGAATTTTTAATTGCGATTATCAAAACCCTGCATTTCAATTCAAGTAGGTTGTCATGTGACCTTTACATTATCTCAACTCCTAAAAGAGGTAGTACTGTGACCCATCTATCTTCCCAAATCCTGAAAAAGGTTATCGTCAAATCTAAAGATTGAAGGATAAAGTAAAAACTGATTTCAAGTGCAAGTTGAAAATTACTAGGTTTTGTAGTGTAAGGTGCGAACTGTGGCATTTTTATCCATTTACTAAGACGATCAACCTCTTTCAATTTGATGGAAATTGCGTGGTTTTTACTGTCATAAATGAAAGTTCATGACCTAAAGTGAAATTGATCCCTAATTGCAATGGTGTCAAGCGTAGTTTACCACTGTAATCCGATATAAAGCTCAGGCCAAATCTACGTCATCTTTCTTTTCACTTTTGGAAGCAGTGGAATACTTTGTTCATATCTGAAGAAATTTTTAGGATCAGCATTTGTCTTGATTGTCACCAGCCTCCTGAAATTATTTTTGAAGTACTTTTTACCCCAAACCTTTCCTCGGGAATAACTGTTATTACCATGCTGGTTAATTCCCAGGTCAAGATCTCTGTAATTGAGATAAGCAGTCCTAGGAGAATTAGAAACATATGGCGTCATGTACTTGTACAACTCTCTGATCCAGTTTAAGTGCTTCTCTGTCTCCCCAACTCCGTCAACATCCCACTTTACCAAGTACTGAATGTTGTACAAATTTCCCTTTCTATGTGGAAACGGCAGCTCGTGCTCTAAAATTTGACTCATTCTCCCTCCATAAGGATCCATTATCATGAAAACTAGCTTCTCTTCGAGAAATCTCTCCCAAATTCCTTCCAGTCCTTTTTCGGAAATGGGTTCTTTCACAAAATCCGATTTTGCCTTAAAAAAGGTCTTGTACATGGTAGTTCTATTTAGCAGAAGCTCCAAGCGTTCTCCTCTTTGGTATCCTGCAAAGAACTGAACTGATTCAACCCAGCTCATTTCGCTGCAGTTCTCTGCCTGGAGTCCCAACTCGGGGAAGCTGTTTTTCATTAGAGGAATCAACTCTTCAATTCTCCCGAGGAATAGCGAGTTAAAAGAAGCCTGGATTGTCTTTTTTTTGCCTTCGTCAACGTTTTGGATGATGATTCTGACAAAGAGGTCTTCTGGGAATTTATCCAAAACGTACTGCCAGCGATGCACGAGCTTGGTGGCGCCTTCTTCTAGCTTCTTGTCGATGTTGAAAACCGTCACTATGGGTGGGACACGGACCAGCTTGATCTTCCATGAGACGATGACTCCAAAGCTGGCTCCACCACCTCCCCTGATTGCCCAAAAGAGATCCTCACCCATTGCTTCTCTGTCAAGTGTTCTTCCATAGAAGTCAATCAAATAAGCATCAATAATATTATCAGCTGCGAGGCCATGTTTCCTCAACATGGTCCCAAAACCTCCTCCACTGAAGTGGCCTCCAATCCCTACACTTGGCACAAACCTGCCGGGAATCCGTGGGTTCGGCTCTTCTGGGCAATGCTATAATAAAGTTCTCCTATAGTTGCCCCCGATTCTACCCATGCAGTTTCATCTTTCAAATTGATAGTGATTGACCTGCGAGCAGTGGTGTAGCCAGAAAATTTTGTCATTATAATCAATCAATATTTAGAAAACAGCATCCCAAGTCACGAAATACTCTATTTTATTAAATACATTCATAAACTGAAATGTTGTAAAGAAAATTAATTTCAAAATTACCAAGACTTGGTGCCTATAACTAAGAGTTTTTCTCTTGCCTGAGATTGATGAGGTCGACTAGGACGAAAGGAGTGTTGCAGAGGAAGGACAGGCCTTCATAGTCGTGGCCACCGCTTCTGACCCTGATTTGGAAACCGTGCTTCCGGCTGCAGAGAATTGTTGCCTGGATTTGGGATTCGGCATAGGGCGTGATGATGGCTAGAGGCTTTGGTGATGTGGAATTGAGCCATCGGGGATTTTGCTGAGAAGATTGAAGCATGGTTGAGTATAGAGGGGAGTCTGGGGTGTGGATGTATTGTGAGGAGCGAATGCATGTTGTTGGGCGGATGGTTATGCATCGGATGGAGTCTTCATGGACTGCATTGCTTGTTGTCAGATAATATGCAAGCAAAAACAGAGAAATTACTTTCACATGACAACCCATCTGTTTCTCCGTCCATAGGAATAGAGCCATCTAAGGGTTTCTGTCGGAGGTGTCTGAAAATTCTATGTGGGATCACAGAAGTAGGGTTGTAGCTAACTCATTTTATAGAATCAGAGTCTGCTGATGGTTCCCAGGTAATACAGAGTCTAGAATTTTATCCTGGCAACATTAGGCGGCAATTCTTCGCGGAGAATCAGATTTGCCTGCATTTATTTAATGGTTGACAATGACATAATCTGTATCATCTTAGTTAGTTGTTATAGAAAAAAGTTTAAATTTAGAAGTTTGATATTGATATATGAACTAGAATGAATCAATGCGAGCTTCGTAGAAATGGAAACACCTTTTGTCTGTTTGATTTGGATTTATAACTGATTTATGTTTTTGGAAATAAAATGTGTTGGCAGTTTTCAAGAATTTTCAGAAAACATGTCTCTTTCCACAAATAACCAAAAATTATTTTCAAAGTTCAAGAAAAATTATTTATGAGATATCATTACATTTTATATTAATTTATAAGAGTGAGATGATATATTATATAAGAGATTAAAAATTATTACTGAATAATTTAAATTTAAACATTTTGGACTAGTGGTTCAGGTTTAATAAATTATTAAAGTCAATAATTTTTAAGTTGTTACAAAAAGTATAAGAGTAAAATGATTTTCGAACATGTTTTGTTTGGTTACAAATATAATATAATATAATATATAAGAGATTAAAAATTATTATTGAATAATTTGAATTTAAATATGTTGAGTTAGTAATTTAAATTTAATGAGTTGTTAGGCTCACTAACTCTCAGATCATTATAAGTAGGACTGTTAATTCGGACTAGTCTAGCCCATTCACCTTGGCCCAGCAGTGCCAAAAGATTTTTTTTTTTTTTTTTGGTTACAAGAGGGGCCAAAGGCTCAGAAGAAGAAAAACAAGAAATTAAATATTATAAATCCTGAGATGTAATAACTTTCATAAAATTCTGGAGGAGAAAATTTCTCAAATGATTTGGGGGTACGTCCAATTAATCAAATCAAAACTATGAGACAGACTAAATTTGGCCATAAAGTCAGCGCATTTATTGATTTCCCTCACCACATGCTTAATTTCCACCCTCTACTCTTGAATTTTGTTTTTATCGCGGAAGTTAAGAGTGTGAAAAATTAAAAATAATAATAAAAAAAATTAAATAAACTTATACAATTCACTCAATAATAAATATAAAAAATTTTAAGTAAAGTAAAGAGAGTAAGAATAAAATATGCAAACTCTTTTATATCAGTCAAGCTGACTTGAAAATGGTTTGGGCCAACATTTAGTTAGCCCAACCCAACCTAACCCAGCCCTGTATGGGCTATGGGTTGGCATGTAATTTTTTTTTAAATTTGAAAACATATTATAATAATATAAAATTTTACAGTTTAATTAGTTCAAATAATTTGAAAACAAAACAAATAAAATGATGATATATTTATTACTCTTTTTTTAAATTATAGTTATAATTTTGACAATATAAAATTTCACAAGTCTTGTAATCTTTATTTTATTTTTACTCTTATAATCTTTAGTAGAAAATTATAGAAAAATACAAATAAAGTGGGTTGGGGTTTAGTTTAAATTATTCGAATTTATATTGATACAATTGGACTCATTTTTTGTTTTTTATTTTAATTTATAATTTATTTAATATAATATAAACATGATAATGAGAATATATCTTTTTATTAAATTTCTGTTTTTGTTAAAAATAAAATAACATATTATTAATGATAATATTAAAATATATCATTTACATAATTTATTAAATTTAAATATATTAAAAATTAAGATAAAAAAATAACATTAAATTTATTAAATTTATTCAAATCATTGGACAACATAGCCTAATATATTTTCAAGCTAAGCTAGACCGGTCGGGTCGGATGAAAAAACTTTGAACTTATATTTCATTAATCCAGCTCAACTTATTCAGCGGGCTATCGAGGCTGACTCATCAAGCTCGGCCCACTTTGGCACCCTAATTACGTGCAGCCATTTGCCAGCTTCATATGTCAGCTATTTTGATTAGACATGGAGGTAGAAAAATGCGAGCCTGTAAGACGCTCACTGTCTTCTCTGCTGCCTTCCTCTGTAGTAAATTCCAACCTTATATTGTGATCTTTTAGAGCCTTTGAAGGCGAAAGTTTTATTTGCTGTGTCCGTGACATTAATTCTTTCCGACCGGCACAACGGAAATAATAATATAAAACGAAGAACTGAATATTTTGAATAAAAAAAAACAATTTCTTAATAGGACTTATAAAAAACAAAATTAAAAAAAGAAAGACTTGACTGAGGAAAATAAATCCGTGTACTACTTCAGAACATTTCCGTTGCTGCAATTGTATATTGCTCCGACCAACTCCTCAGTTGAGTGTCCGTCAATCAATTGATTTTTTTTTTTTAATTGTTTGATTCTTTCAACTGATCTAAGCATCTTTTAATTGAACGTGTAATGATAATTTACTAAATAAAAGATAGAGATTCAAACGGCTAAATATTCTATTAATAAAGAAAATTATATATTAATATTATATTTTGAGATAATTAATATCATATTTTATTATGTGAAGATATTATAAATAAAATACTTTATTAAAAAATATTATAAACGATAAATTCAAAACTAATGGTAGACAGAACAAGCAGTGGCCGGAGCTTACAAGGGTCCACCCCCCCCTCCCCCAACAAAAAAAAAAATTGTTTTAATATGGCAAATAACAGAGGAGAAAGATAAAAATTTTGAATTAAATCAACAAACCCAGGAGAAAAAATAAAGCTCAAGACAGAGGAGAATACATCCAGATCAATAATCCAGAGCTAAAAGCGAGGTCAGAACAGCCGGCGGGAGAGAGAGAGAGAGAGCAGATGGTAAAAAGTGAAGGAGGATACAATGTCCGTGTTGAAAGGCTGGTGGTCTTCAATGGATAGTTCTGCCGGAAACGCATCAAAAATTTTTGCCCCGACTTTTAATAGCTCACTTTTAATTTCAACCGTCATTTTGATTTTCGACTGACTATTCCGTCACAAACCCACTTCTTAAATATTAAAAAAATTTCCTTTGAAAAATATATAATTTTTTCTGAAATATATGTTTTAAAAAATCATTTTTTATTTTCTAACAAACATTCTATTTTTCCAACCCGCTTCTTAATTTTTTAAAAATGTTTGCCACTTCCCGTCGCAGTTTCAGGTTTTAAGTGACGTTCATTGAAATTATTTTAATCCACTCACACTATCAATTTTGCATCTGGTTGCACATCTATGGACTCATTCCGTTTGCAAGATAAAATTAAAGAAAGATAGAGACAAGAACATGTATAAACGTTTCGTCGTCCTTTATCAAATGTAATTTTAGTTAAAAAACTCTATCATTACCTACCTAAATGGATTAGGATAACTTATCTTGCAGTGGGGATATGAGATCTCTTTTAAACAGTATTTCAAATTTTAGTTTTGAACACTTTAGCCCCCTCTGCTTCACCTCTTTCTCATTAGCATCCGGTCATTATTGCCACTCACCATCTGCCATCAAATCGCTGTCGCCAACTGCTGTTGTTGCTCGTCTGCACAATTGTTCGATAGGTGTTCATTGCTCATCGATAGCCGGTGATTCATTGATCTGCAATTGTTGATCTGGATGTTCAGATCTCACCGTCTCTCTCTCTCTCTCTCTCTCTCTCAACATTTTTCGATTGTATGCGATCAACATCCGTGAATTTCTCTTCGACACAGGATCATTCTGTACAGGACCATGAGTTTCCATTGGACGCAGCTGTTGTTGGTCAGCTTATAAATTATTTATTTTATTTTTTCAATATTATGAAAGTTGGATTTAGAAGAGGGCTTGATTTTAATGTTAATTAAATAAAAAAACTTGAAAACGTCTTAAAAATAAAATCAAAATAAATATTTGCATACCTTATTCTTAAAAATGAGAAATTAGGACAATTATATATAAAAACAATGATGATGCAAGAACAATATGTATGGCATTCGCGGTGGTTGATTTGCCAGTGCAAATCATCGGTCAGGTGCAGCAGCAAAGAGAGAAAATTCAAAGAAGCATTCATCCACGACCGAAACTTGAACAGATCAATCCAAAGAAAAAAATGCTGAATAATTTAATTTCACGGGTGACAGATTTCAAGTTTCAACCAGAAGAAAATGAAGATCTTCTGATCGTGGGCAGCCATTGAACAAGACAGCAGAAGCTGTAAAAATCCAGAAGCAGAAACACAGGAAGAACAGAATAGTAAAATACCAGGAGGTTCTTGGTTTGAACTATACAAGGGCGTTTATATGGGCCTTCGGTGGGTCTTTTGTTTTCTTAACTGAGACAATCCAATCACCAAGCAAAACACAAGCAGATTACAGACAACTCGATGTGGGTCTGATGGCCATGACTTTTCTGCTTTTCAAATTGATAGTGATTTCCTGTCGCTGCGACCGACTGTGTGGGATATAGAGAAAAGGTCGTCGGACCAAGGCATGCTGGTCGTAGTTAAGATTGGAGCACTATTTCTGTGGCCCAACAATGGCAAAAAGAAAGGGAAATCATGTATTAAGGGAAAATTTTATATCAATACTAATTTTTTTTAATTTACAGAAATAGGATGGCGAAAAAGTATTTATGAAAATAGGTAAAATTTGTTTTACTTAAGAAATCAGTTTCTTGGCGACTGATTTATGCACAAAAAAAGAAAAAAGAAAAGGTTTTCAAGAGACTGATTTCTTTTGAGAAATCGGTTTTGGGAAATCGATTTTAGTTAGGAAATTTAGCCTTCCTGTAGAGCTCCATCCACGGAACTCTATAACAAAGGGAGGGGAGGAAGGAAAAAGGGAGGCAAAAAAAAAAAGAAGCTTCCATGAAGGTTTGCAATAGGGGAAGGGGAAGAAGAAGAAAGGGGTGGAAGGAAATAAGAATAAGGGGAAAAAGAGAGAAAAAGGAAAGAAGGGGGAGAACCTCCGTCGGGATGGAGAGTTTTATTGCAAAGTTCCATGGACAGAGCTCTGCGGGATGGAAGGACGGAATTTTCAACTGAAATCAGTTCTCCTGGAACAATGTGTGTCCATTGTACAATAGGTGATTCATGTGTCATCCACAGTGGTGTATGCATTGGTCAGTATGGTAAAGTTTGTCGTATTGGACTTTGATTAATTTGGTGGATGAAATTTGGATAAAAACAGTAGAATGCTTCACCTGCATCAATTAATTTTTGGATGCCTCGCATTAGTTTAGAAGGGTAGATGTTTAATATATAAATACAAAGAAAAATTTTATCTTATTAGCAAATTTTTGAATTTGAAAAAATTTAAAACTATTTAATATTGATATTAGAGATTAGGTTGTAATATCTCCCTATTGAATCCAGATTTGGTGGCTAACCCATAATATAAAGAAAGAGAATATTAAGTATCTCATATTAATTGTTAATTGTGAAAAACACAAATGACAGGTAATCAATATACAAGGATAAAAGAAAATTTTATTTTATAAACTAACTTTTGGAGTTGTACTCCATAAATTATTGGTACGCTGACTTTATGTTGTACTTCATGAATTAACTACACAAGCTTTCAAGGATCACGGAGGCCTATGAGATATGTCATAAAAGAATTACAAGGTTTGATTATCAAATCGGCTGTATTTAAATTTGCAGTAATACAAGGTTTGTGTCACGCCCCGAACCCCGGGCCCGTAACCGGCACTGGGATCCACCGACCCCAGTAACCCTCAACAAAACCAGTCAAACTCCAGAGATACAAAATATACATAAAGAGCAATAATACAACATCCAAAAATCACCCGGGATCCTGTCTGAGAGTACAAGGAAGCTACTCTAGAATACAATCAGGTAAAGTACAAAAAAGAAATGCCCGTACATCCATCGAGTCCGCTGTCGTCAACTCCCACGCTGGCACGCTAACCGAGGCGAGTACAGTCAAAAGAATCTAGAATGTTTAAAACTATGAGTCGCGAAACTCAGTGAGTACGGATGATACCTAGTCTATGCATGTCAGGACACACATCAAAACACAAGTCTAAAACCATAAGCATACAGTGATCAGTAAAACATAACAACATACACTCAAGAATACTATCAGCCAACATCAAATCACATCACTGGACTCAGGCCTACCCCACACTAGACGCTATGGTCACCGCACTCCAGCTGAGTCTCTGCTGTCCCCTCACGGACTCAGACCGACTCACCTACTGGACGCTACGGATCACCGCACTCTAGCCGAGTTCCTGCCGTCCACAAATCCCATCACAGCACACCATCCTCACATTCAAGTCAAACAGATATACAACCCATATACAGTCCATGTCTCAAAAACCAAAATCACATACCGACACGACTCCCCAACAGTTCACAAAACACGTAGCACATAACCCGAGTAACATATAATCAAAACACAATTTTCAACACACAAAATCATCATATCAGAAATCACAGTATGATAACACAAGCATAGAGAAGATATCATCACTCACCGTACAGACGCTAAGCCAAAACGAGAGTCCCGAGTCACCTAGCCCGACTCAGTAGTCCGGGTGTGGCCCTGCCTGTGAATCTGCAATCAAAATCACACAAAAACCATCACCAACGCCCGAAACCGGCACGAGAAATAGGCTCGGTAGCCTCAAACTGAACTAAAATCCCAAACCGCCCCCTGGCACGCATCTCGAGGCAACCCGACCTGTCACCAAAACCTACGTGACTCACTGATACAGAACAAATCTGCTTAACCACCCTTAACACTACGGAACTAGCCTCCACAAAACTCGAACCGCAACGAACCGGTCCCCAAAACCCTCGAACCGGTTTAGCTCAGTCTAAAACTACCTTTGACTCAACTCAAATGACACGAAACCCTCAAAATCGGATTCAGAAGGCCCAAAAACCCTAGGAACCACTATGAACCGGCCAAAAATGGCTCAACCCAGCTTCGAACCGGGCCAAAAACCCTAACCTAAGCATCGGCACGCAAACCGAGACCGGTTCACCTCGAACCGGGCGCCCAAAATTTTCTGAACCCACTTGGTCTGATAGCCCTCATCCCCCCGAACCCAAAACCGGTCCAACCTCCCAAATCCAAGCCAAAATGGCCACTGAACCGGCCGGTCAAAGTCTCGGCCGGTTCGGTCAAACCCCTTTCCCTTTTCTTTTCTTTTTTTTTTTTTTTTAAGCCGCGGCTTGGCTTGAGCCGCCAGCCCAACGGCTCGGCTCGGCTCAGCCGCGGCTCGGACCCGCCTGGGCCAGCCCACTCAACTGGGCCGGCCCGAGCCCCACACCTTTTTTTTTTTTTTTTTTCCTGGCCCGCAGGCCAAGCCTGCGGGCCCGTGGCCCAAACCACCAAACGGCCTGGCCCGGGCCCAACTGGCCTAGGCCCAACTCGCACAAGCTGGCCGAGTTGACTCGGTGAGCCGAGTTGACTCGGCCGAGCCCACTCAACACGGACCCGGATGCATCCGGGTCCGTCTTCCTCACCCGCATTCTAACCCGAATGCAACGTCCGGGTCTGCAACAGACCCGGACCAAAATCCTTCAAAAACAACGTAATGAATCACTCACTCGGACTGAAGACCTCCCGAAATTGCCAACCCAAGTCCGGCGAACCTCCAAGCTTTGTCAATCGACCGAAAAAGCTCACCTACAAGCTCCAACAAGCCGGGAAAAGTCGCCGGCCGTCCGCCCACCCCGTCAGCCCAAACTTCCGAAAATTGTCCCGTTCCCCTCTCCAAAAACCAAAAACAATTGAGGGCTTTTCTTCCTCTCCCAAAAACGAGCTTCCTTGCTCGGTTTAATCACCCAACAACCCCCCATCATCACGGCATGGGCGATTGTTCAACCAATCCACTGTTCATGGCAGGTTTCAGTCTAATTGCAGTTTGGCCCTTTGAAATTTTGATTTTTCTCGAATTGGTCCCTAGCAAAATTTCAATCCGGCCCCTACTAAAAAAAATTATTGCAATAAGGTCCTCGGCCTTAATAAAAATGAAAATCCGGGTTATTACAGTTTGGTTATCAAATCCGCTGTATTTAAATTTGCAGTAATACTATAAGGTCTCTGCATATTGGAAATCATCAACTGAAACAAGCTTACTTACAAGAGTGTTAATTTTTGTGATATACAAAAAATTTAATTTCTGCCGAGTACTAAGATTGAAGAAAACTGAAAACGAAGTTGTACAAGAAAACTGAGACCCTCAAAAGTCAGAAAGATCCCTCGAAGTCAGAAAGACAGACGATGTTGTTTGAATGTAGAAAAGTTAGACAAACAGCTGTGATGATTGATTTATATAAATAAGATGTAAGAACAACACTGTTATTTCTTTGAACCTTCTACTCTGTGAAGCATCCGGGCTGTTGAGCACCCGACTCCAGTGCAACACTCAGCCCCGCCCCGCCCCGCAGCTAGGGACTTCGGAACACAAACCCCTTCCCCATCTCACTTGCTCCCTCTCATCCCCTTCCCTATAGGCAGCGGAGTCCCTCACAAGAACAGAACAACAGAAGAGAAAGGGAATAAGGAGCAACAGTATGCAACAGCAAGGGGAAGTCCAAAACACCAGGTCCACCCAATTCTACTCACCCCTCTCGTCTCTCACCCTTATGCAGCGGAAACGGAGTAAGAACGAGCACAACACGAAAGCAAGAGAACAGGAACAGCAAACAGAGAACAAGAGAGTTGGGGGAGGTGCCGGTCTGGTGATTTCACTCATGAAATCTCCGGATTTCGTCCTCACATGATTTCACTCATGTTTGACGTAGCACCCAGCCAAAAAGAGAATGGCAGCAAATATACAATGGTACACAAGGAAAAGTAAAACAGATTAAAAGGAGCAATCAGGATCCGTCGGACAAAGCTACTGTCTCCGCCACCACGGGATGACTTGACGGCCCTCGTCACCTCACCTTCCAGCTGTATCCTTTTTAAATTTTTTTAGGGTTACAGGGGGGCCAGGGCCCAAAATAATAAGAAAGGATTGTACCAAAATCTCCGGAGAGCATGCACTTTCAACGAATCAAGAAAGACTGCCATCTTGATCTGATTGAGGGAACCATCCCAATTTCTAAGTGACCAACACAACTGTTTGTCTTGCAAAAAAACATATCTGGCCTCGCCTTGTCAGTGTTGAAGGATCGTCGAACCATGCTCCCATTTCTTTCCATTTTTTTTCCATTGTATATGCTCAGCTTGAACTTCTCTTCGTCTTTTAGAAATTCAGTCCTAATCTCTCTCAGATATTGCTAATCAGCCTTCACCCATGTTTAAATCTGTCTTGTAAAGTGCGTCTTGGATCACCAGTTGTAGCTGAGCCAAAGGATTAACCTCTCTAATAATTTTTTTAGATTTGTCATTCAACTCTGGCTTTGCTATTCTATCGGTTGTTATTGCCGCAAATTTGTTTTTGTTTTTCTTTGTACTAATCCTTCTTCGTCCAGTTGTCCTCCACCTTCACAGTCTTTATATTCTTCATGCTCAATATCTTTCTCTGTTATTAAAAATAAAGACAAACAATGCAAGAAGTCAGTGACCCAAAGACAATTTTTTTAGGTGAAAATAATAAGAAAAATTACAAATTCAACCAAAACAAGCCACCCAAGAGGACAGCTCTGCGAAAGTTGCCGAAGTTGAGGAGACTGCGGTGACGATTACATCGAAAAATGAAACCTGATTCTCGCTGTTTCACAATCTCTTTCCCTTTCTGTTTGATCGATTGGGATTGCAACCAAAAGCTGCCTTTGGTAAGGCAGCTATTTCAGGCCGCGACTGCGAGAACGACAACGCAGGAACCTCTGACTCTCCTGTTACAAGCTGAGAACAGAGTAGGCGGCGTGGAAAATTTTACGGGAAGAAATAGTGGTGGACGTAGATGGCGAGCGTCGAGGAAAACCAAAAGCAAAGAGAAAAGCCAACTAGTCGTCGCCTGTCGAAAATGAACTCCCCGTTGAAGCTGCACTAGAGTTTCAATTCAAATGCTATGCCGAACTAGAGAGGGCGACGAGTGTCGGGCGAGGCATATCTCATGTCAAATGAAAATTCTTATAAATTAAAAAATTAAAAATTTAACTTTTGTAAAAGAAATTAATTACTCACAATTCAAATGTGGTTCTTGATTGATTAGAGTTATAGCATCATAATAAATAATAAACTATCGGAATTTTAAAACTTGGATTTGATCCAATATATGAAACTGAAAAACATAATTTTGTTTCTTTTATTCATAAAAAATATAACTTTCAGATAAAGTTGTCAAGAGGGAGGATTTGGACTGAATTATAGTAAATTTGAATCTAAACTTGACACTTGTATACTATATTTAAATTCGAGCTAAAATCTTACACAGTATGTGCTTAGTACTGTTATATCTGAATTCCGATAAAATTTGATATTCAATATAATAATCTGAATTTGAATTGTAAAATTATCATATATTTATGATTTTATATTGAAAAAATAATTCAAAACCAAAATAAGAAATTCTTAAAATAATGAACTAATAAATAATTTTAGAGTTTAAAATATAATATAATTACATTTGATTTACTATAAATATTACATTTATGACTGACTTACTGGTAATATATAACAACATCCATCAATATACATATTTTTCATTTTTTTTATAAAAAATAAAAATATGATTCTAATTTTATTTTTAAGAAAAAAAATTCTTAATTAAAACTACTAATCAAATTTATATGATGATATATATAATATTATATCATATTATATATCATATATATTGTTTGAATGTAACATACATATATTTGTGTGTGTGTTGTGTATGTGTATGTATATGTATACATATATTTGAATTGAATGTTTAATAAATTGAATAAGGTAAAATTTATATTTGTTCTATTTATTTCAAATTACAAACTTCTATAATTGAATCATGTCTACCGAATTTTTTTATCAATTAATTAAAACTCACTATATTGATAGTCTTACTTTCGAAAAAAGAGAAGTACTCTTTATTTTTATTTGAAAAAGAAAAAAATTTATTTTCTTAGTATAAAAATCTATATAAAAATAAAAAGTATATAATACTTAATTCTTTTTATATAAATGTATCATTTTATCAGATATATATCAATCACATTTACAGCTAGTAATTTATGAGATGGGACACAAAAAAGAGTGGAATTAAGAGTAAAACAATAAGCATTTATTAACTAAAAAGAAAATCATTAAGAATTTAACGAATGATTTATATAAGTAAGATGTGTGATAGAAACGGTTATTTCTCTACAACGTTCTTCTCTTGCTCTGACTCTTCTCTTTTTCTCTTCTTCTAATTCTTTTGCAAAATTTGTCCTTGTTTGAATCCGGAAGCACTGGAACGACGTTTTCTCCAATACTTGGAACTCTAACGAGAGCAAGACAAAGCTGTGAAGCTTTGTCTCTGAATGACCACAGCTGTATGAACGTGCCTTCCTCAAGTTGATTCTTCATCCAAACACGATTTCAATAGGTAGTCAATGCATATACGACAACAGCTTTCTTCTTTGGGTCCTCCTTTCTCATCACCCATTTCTTTAGACGGATACGATTCTCCTCACCCGAAGGTTCTATCAATCGCACCTCCATTTCTTCCCAATTTTTTCCATCGTATGTGCTCAACTTGATCTTCTCTTCGTCTCTCAGAAAACTCGCTCCTAGTCTGTCTCTCAGGTATTGATAATCGGCCTTCGCACTTATTTACATCTGTCTTGTAAAGTCTCTTTTCGATCAGCAATTTTGGCTGAGCCGAAGGATTAATTTCACTAATAATTTTTTTGAATTTGTCGGGCAACTCTGGCTCTGCTGCTCGTTCGGTTGTTATTGCCGCATCTTTCTTTATCATCATTGTTTTTCCTTCATATTCTTCAGCATCTAACGCCATGTTTCGTTTTTCTTCGTCGTAACGAAGTCTGGCCACTTCCGCAACTGTAACTAAATAATCGATCTTGCTCCAGTTGGGCTCCGCCTTCACACCCTCCATATCCTTGATGCTCAACATCTTTCCCTATTATTAAAGATAGAGACAAACAATTCAAATTAGTCTTCAGAAGAAAATAATGAAAAAATTACAAATTCAACACAACAATGCACCGGAGAAGGCAGCTTTGCCAATGTCGCCGACAATGAGGAGATAGCGGTGGCGATTACGCTGGCAAATGAAACCCGATTCTCGCTGGTTTTCCGATCTCTCTCCCTTTCTGTTCAATCGACCACGATTGCGACCAAAAGACCACTCTGGAAAGGCCGCGAAAGCAAGCCACGACTGCAAGAACGGCAAGGCAGGCTCCTCCGACTCCTTTGTTACAAGCTGGGAACAGAGCAGGCAGTGTGGACGATTTCCGCAAGGAACAATGGTGGACGTCGAGGAATACCGAAAGCAAAAGAATAGGACCAACTGGTCGTCGTCTGTAACAGAGGGAATTTAAATAGAGAGAGAGGCAGCCCTGTGGCTGAAGGAATCCTCTTCGTGGCTGGAGTCCTCGTCAAAGTAGGACTGAGAGTAGGCTGTGGTGAAGATGATTGGTAGTGCCAAATTTGCGTTTTGGTCCCTCAAGTAAGAGTAGATATTATTCTATTTTTTCTTTGTGCAAAAACTCACGTCAAATTAAAATTTTTATAAATAAAAGAAATTTAACTTTCATAAAAGAAATTAATTAATGGCTAATCCAATTGTGGTTCTTGGTTATTTAGATTTATAACATGATAATAAATAATAAACTGTCAGAATTTTATGCTTTGATATGATTAAATATAAAAAACCCAGAAGAAGACTTTTTTTTCTTTTGCCAAGAATTTCAACTTTCCAACAGAGATTGGAAGTACTGTTTGTTTCCATTTGTGTTTGGATAAGAAAAAGTTGTATTCTCAATATAAAAATCTATCTAAAATACGAAAATAGTAAATATAAAATTAAAAATAATTTTCAAAATTTCACGTTTTGCAAAGATATATTTCAATTCTAAATGTAAAAGAAAGCATAAAAACTTTGCAAATAGATTTTAAAAATAAAAATATCAAGGAATTTTTTTTTTTCAAGTTGCTTAAGCTACCATGAGTCCATGTGAAGTGGATATTTAAGCAATATGTAAAATTCTATAATGGACATGATAGTAGGAATTATTAGAAAGGATTACTTACTTTTTTTTTCCAATACTTAATTCTGGCTTACAAACATGACATTTTATCTCATATATATATAGCACATTTACAAATTAATAATTTATAAGACAGGTCTAAATCAACATTTTTGTATATTTATGTTTTCTTTACATCACATTTATGCTTATATTTATATTTATATCTTTATTATAGTCTATAATTTATGTAATGAATGTCAACCTAAATTAATCTAGCCTTGAATTCTTAAATACGAAAATTAAAATTATATGTCATAACTTTTAATTGAAATCGAAGTTAGCTTTTTTAAATCAATTTCAGTAATTAGTAATAAGTAAAAAAACATTTACATAAATCTAAAATTATTTTTATATGCTTTTAAATTTTTATAGTCACTTGCTGGTTTTTCTGTTGCATAAGAATAAACTTGAACAGAAACTCGATATCTTATATCCAAAATCACAACTTGGAAAATATTTATTGTTTCTGGTCAATATTTACAATGTCAGAACACTTGTCTAATGATTCTCTTGGTGATTGTTGAGAACCCATTCTTGACTAAGCCTTTATTTTCCCTTACAAATTGGCATGTCTGCAGATTTCGACCTCAATAGAAGCATCCTATAGTACACCTACAGCAGCCCTTCTCTTCAGCCTGCCCTCAATCTTCCAAATGCTGATAAGTTGCTAATTCAGACAATCCAAAAGCTGATAAGCTGCTGCCAAAGTCCAACTCAGAGACCAAATCCCAAATCCAACATGCTGCCCAATTACAACCCAAGACTGCAAGATGGAAAGCTTCATCCCAATACTTCCCAAAGCCTGCAGAACACAACCAGAAGAAAACGAGAACCAATGACATCTTTAGTTCAAATCAACACCAGATGAGCCACCTGCAGCCTAAGAGTTTCATCTTACAGTCCATTGTAGGCAGCAAAATCTTTACAATACAGCAATCAGATGAAGGCCCATTTCCAAATCTGAGCAGAAGCTCTGCTGCACAACTTCACAAGACAGCAACTAGCTCAACTTCAGTCCAATCTCCATTGTTCAAAATCAATCTAATTAACCATATAATCTGATTTCTCTCCATTTACAGTTAATTGTTTCATATGAAGTTCCTCAACTATCGGTTTCCAGTGTCATCATCAGTAAGCACTCCTAACTCAAAGCAAAGTGCTGTTTCTCTAATTGTACAAGTAACGCGTGGAATTAGTTGTCCTCATTAATACATGGTTTAGAAAGATTTCCAAATTTACAAAAAGCAGTCATCCAACTCAACTGGGTGATTTCTAGATGACTACACTTAGGTGATGGAGACAACTATAACCAAATATAATCTTCATCAAAGTAAAAGAAGTTACAATCTAATTGCAATGATCTGTGAACAGGAACTTCGGGATCTTCATTTGTTTTAATGGATTGATGCTGCACATAGTAATGTCTTACGGATACAATGGTCCTGTAGTTTATCAAAGCTACGGCAGCCTGTCTTGAAAGGAGCGAACAGCCATTCTACGTTGTAAAACAAGGGATTAAAAACCTCGAAGAGTAATGAAAAACCTTCAAAGCAATATAAACTACTACTGTGGAGAGAAAAGTGAAAAGACCCTGTACTCAATAAATCCACCTAATCGTTCAACAGGCGCCTTTGCAATGCATAACTTAGTCTGTAGTCTTGAGACGTATCAATCGCCTCCCCTTTCCTCTAAATAACTGCTCTACAATTTCCCGCGTTGACCGCCATTAGAAGCCTGACATACAAACACAAACTTATCAATCATTCCTTATACAAGTATAGAACCCAATAATGCTTAGGGATTCTACAACATTGCAAATGTAATGGGAAATTAGCAATTTCTTCTTGAACTCAGTCATTGTTGGTACATGACTTAGAACAGAAAGATAAGTGAAGTTATTAATTAGACAGTAGAACCTCTATATTGCAGTAGGACATCCAGCAGTCTAAGCATAAACCTAATTAAATTAAGGAACACCAAATTATTAATATATTCACCAGATCAAGTATAGCAAGACCAGTAAAGCAATTAAAAGATTTGTTTGGGATCAAAAGATTCTTTTGCTGGTTGATGACTATTTTGTACACACCTTAACATAGTAACGTTTATAGAATTTTTTTTTTTTAAACTATCAGTATAAAATGACAAATGCAATAGCTACTATACTGGCAACACAGTCACATTGCATAAGATTTGGCTATTAAATATCTTCCATTTTTAAATTGCAGAAACCACAATATACACAAGAACAATCCTCTCCCTCATCAGCATTAATTCCATAATTTAAAACTAAGAATCATATTATTACTCAGAAAAGGACTGGTATTTTAAACTCGGAACAGCTAATGGGTCTATCCAGTGCTTGTACAACAATAAAAAGGAGCGGAAACAGAAAAATATTTCAAAAAAAAAAAAAAAGGAGAGACGGAATAAACTAATAATTACCCGTTGCTGTTGTTTAAGAAGCTTCTTAAGGGAACACCAAGGGTGCTATGACCACAGCTGAAAGATCATTGAACAGACGAAGCTTCCTTCGTTGGTAGAGAGAAAGAGAGAGAGAGAGAGAGAACTCTCTTGGCTCGTATTCAGTTGAGTTCTCGTCAGCCGATTGAAGCAATAAAACGTAGTACACGCAGAGAGAGAGAGAGAGAGAGAGAGAGAGTGGCAGGAAGAGATGGAATAGGGATAGCTTGGAAATTATCGAGCATAAGATAAAATGAATATTGTACATCAATCAGCAGTACATGGCTGACTGATGCCAGAAAATCCCAAGTAATAGATAACCAAGGTGCAACGACTGTATAAAAAGTTAAAAATATTTAACACTAAAAAAATAATTATTATTAATATAAAATTTTCATATAATATTTATTTTTTTAGAACCTTCTTCTCTCCGTCTAACTCTCCTCTTTCTTCTAATTATTTTACAAATTTTATCGTTATTTGAATTTGAAAGTTGTGGAATCATTTGTTTCATATAATACTTGAACCTTTAACAACGGAAAAATAGGGTTGTGAAACTATGCTCTAAATGACTACAGCTGCATAACCTTTCTTTCCTCAGCTTTACTTTTCATAAAAACCGCCGTTCTAGTGGGTAGTCAATGCATATCTGATAGTAACTTTCTTCTTTGATTCCTTCTTTCTCATCATCCAATTCTTTAAACAAATACAACTCTGCTCATTCAAAAGTTCTATCAATTGTACTTCAATTTCTTCTCATTTATTTCTAATGTATATGCTTAGCTTGAACTTCTTTTTGTTTTTTGGAAACTCCTTTCGAATTTACCTATTAGGCATTGATAATCAGCCCTTCACACATGTTTAAGTCCATTATGTAAAGTGTTTTTTGGATGGCCAATTGTGGCGAAGCCAAAGGGTTAATCTCATTAATAATCTTAAATTTGTTAACCAATTCTGGCTCAGTGTTCTCTTTGTTGTTGCTACCTGTTCTCTTTGTTGTTGCTACTGCTTTTTTCTTGTCTTCTTATTCATTTTGATTGCTATTTTTGCATCATCCTCTTCTAGTTCCAATGCCTTGTTTTGGTTTTCTTGGACATAACTCTAATTTGCCACTTTAGCAACTGCAATAAAGAAATCCATCTTGCTCCATTGTTCTCTGAATTTGCATCCTTCATACCCGTGATACTCAACATCTTTCTCTACTATTAAAAATAGAGACAAATAATGCAAAGTTAGCTGGTGGTGCAAAGATAGTTTCTTTTGGAAGAAAATAATAAAAAAAACTTAATAATTGAACCCAAACAACCCATCCAAGAAGGCACCCCTGCAAAAGTCGTTGAAGATGAGGAGACTTGTCACGACCCAAAATCGGATACGTGACCGGTGCAAGAATCAGAATAGATTCCAACCCCGTAAGCCTAACAGAATATTGAATTTAACTGAAAATTAGAAAAGTTTGATATAACTCAAAATAAAATCCAAACCATACTAACTAAAATGTCAACACAAAACAGAAATCCTGTCTATAGTCAAATGGAGTATACTAAAATCTTAAGAAATACAAAGTCTGATAAAAACAGAATGACTGACTCTAAGCAATAAAGTCTAAACAGAAACTGCAGATGAATGTGGACTCCTCTCAGATAGTAGGATCCATCAGACCAATGTACTCAGAATCTGAAAAAAAATAAGGATGAGTCTATTGATCAAGTGAATAATAATCTGTATTTATAAGAACAAAGGATATGCATACAGATATAACATGTAATTTATTGAAAATAGGTTTTACACAAATACTTTTCATAATTTAGGGAGTTCGTAATCCTGAACATAACATATATCGGGAAACAAAATAGCGACACACAGTCAGCCGATAATAAAGGCGACAACACACAATCAGCTGGTAATAAAGGCGGCAACACACAGTCAGCCAGTAATCAGAATGTCAACAAATGCTCGGATAACAAGATGGAAACATATCAGTATACCTGGATAATCAAAACGACAGCATATTAAGCATGCCGGATCGCAAAACGGCAACATATGAGCCATGTCGATAAACAGAAATCTGAAATGTCTAGCACCATCACCCCTGCTAGATGGTGACCCATACATGGTGCAAATAAGTCAAAACTGATAAACGAAAATCTGAAATATCTAGCACCATCATCCTTGCTAGATGGGGACTCATACAAGGTGCAAATTCGCCTAGCGCATAATGCCGTTAGCTATAGTGTTCCAAAATCTGAAACTCCCTCAAAATATTATTTTCTAGAATTAATAGAACAGTTTAACTAAATATTTCCATTTACTGATATAAAACTGAATCAAGTATAAATAACAGACAGGTTTCCAAAACAAATTCAGAAAATTACATGCATGTCCCTTGTCATATAATTTAACAAAATTTAATCAGATTTTCTAGAAAATAGATATATAATAAAAACAAATTTATTTCAGTTATGGAAAGCAGAAAGGCTTATAAATACACATTATTACTCACAGAACAACGAGATCGAGAAATTTTAATATCTGACAACACTGGCTCAACCAGAATTGTACGAGCAATCTAAAATCATAAAATAATAACATATTTCAATTTATGCTTCTAATAATCAATAAAGTAAATTTCCAAATCTCAAAACCAAAATAAAATTATAGGTTTTCGTGCCCGAACCCCTACTATGGTCATTTAAGTCTCGAACTAGTCAAATACTTCGTGAACCAAGTGTCAATGTTATAAACCATTCTCTTAAAATATCCAAAACTAGCATATTTAAATCCCAAACAATCATTTAATGAGGTGAACCGATGATGAACCAACTATTAGAAAGTTAAACCGGTCATGAACTGGTCTTTAGGAGGGTGAATCGGCCACGAACTGGACTTAAATCTACTAAACCAGTCATATTTTAGTTTCCAAAACACTAAACCAGTCTGAAGCTGGTTTAAAAAAATACTAAACCGGCCCAAGAATGCTGAACCGGCCGGTTCTTTGCACTTTTTAATATAAAATGCCCTAAACCGGGGCTAAAATGGACAAAAAAATGTTGAACCAAAATTAAAACAATTAAATAATTAAATTATCTACTAACCTTATCCCTAAACTGGCAGAAAACCGGTCAGGACCTATGTGAACTGGCCTTCTTTTCATTTATTGTTATTTTATTTATTTATTATTCTTTTTTCTTTTATTCTGGATCCAGCCCAACCCGTGTGGCCTTTTTCTGAAATTTTTAGCCCTCGGCCCAATTCAGTCAGCCTAGTTTACGGGCCTGACCCAATTTCCCAAAACCCAACAACTGAATCCGGCCTAGCAAGCCGGATCCAGTATAGACCCATTAGATCCTAGGTCTGTTTCTTCTCAACCCGATTGATAGTAACTTCCCGAAACAACAGATCAAGAACTTTACCTAGAATCTGTGTTTTCTTATCGATGCCTAAGCTTTGATCGACTGTCGTTGTTTCACCAATTTGATGAATCGATCACAGTTGAGCACTGATCTTCTGGAAAACCCAAGCCACAACTGCAGTCTGAAATCCCTCAATTTTTCTGAGAAAGACTCCTTAGATTACTATGAATCTCTCAAAATCAATTGAGAGCTCTTCCTCCTCTATCACACTTGCACCTCTATTAAGTAAAACCTCGAGCAAATCATAAACGATTTGCTCGAAATTTTGATATCCATCTCCACGGAAGATCCAAAAGGGTTATCCAAATCTGAAAATTTCTGGTTTTCTTTGATTTGGTCCCTGAACTCCTGATTTCTCACGATTTAGTCCCTAATAGTTCCTATTTTCTCAATTAAGTCCCTCTATTATCAAAATTACAGAAATACCCCTAATTTAGGGTATCACAAGACTGCAGTGATGATTATGCTAATCTATAGTTACTAGGAATGCGGTTCGTGGTACAGGTACGGGGACGTGAAACATTACTTAATTTAATCGATACTCTATATGGTGGGCTTGAACTTTTTTCATATAGGACATACCATAATAAATATAAAATGTACATTTAATTATAATTTTCAATTTGAGTTTTTATTTTATTATTTTATTTTTTTCATGTACCATAATAAATATGAAACCTACGTTTAATTATAATTTTCAATTTGAGTTATTTTGTTTTATTATTTTATTCTTTACTTTTAATCAATATACTTAAAATTAATAAATATAAAAAATTTGAATCATATTAAATTTAAAACAATAGTGATATAATTGTTAAAAAATGTAATATGAATTACTAGAAAAAAAATGGGTGGTGATGTATTTTCAATTTTAAATGATTGTAAATTTAAAAGAAATAAAAAATAAAAAAATGAAGAGGAGTCACAGATCTTGAGCCACAACAATAACACTCAAGTAGTTTGATTACTATAGGAGGGAGGACTTTATTGAAAATCATGTAACTTAGGGATACTGATTTGAAAGGGACAAAGAAAAAGAGGGGCTTGATCTAGTAGATAATCCTTTTTCTTCTTTTCTTTCTTTCTTTTTTGTTTTTCCCTTCTTCTCCTTGTATGCCTCTCCCCGTTCCAGATTCTTCTTCTCATTTTCTATTTTCCCCTTCATCTTCTGTGCATGCCGTAGCTGACCTACTACACCTCCGCTATAGATCAAATCTTTGTCCTTGTTCTCTGATTTTCCTCTCTTTCATGCTCGATCTCTTCTTGCAGCCACCAATCAGTGTTGCTGTCTGTGGATTAAAGTGGGAAAATAGGGGAAGCCGGGGCCTCCCTGTAGAGAGAGAAAGTGAAGAAGAAGAAAAATAGAGCGTACAAGAGAGTATCTTGAGGTGAATTGGAACAAAAATGCACCACAATCCGGAGCGCATGTCCTAGATCACTGTTCGAAGGGGTGTTGAGCGAATTTGGTAACTATGTGCTAATTAATGAAACCCAATTCTTGCTGTTTTTTGATTACTGCTACAGGCACCTCTGTCTTTTGGTTGCAATAGTGAGAATTTGGTTTCATTGCCCAACTTATTGGTCACCATAGTTTGCTTATATTCAGTGACTTTCGTAGAGCTGGGTGCTTGGGTGGGTTGTTTGGGTCCAATTTGTAAGTTTTTTTTAATTATTTTATTCCAAAAGAAATTGTCTTTGGATCATTGACTACTTTGCATTGTTTGTCTCTATTTTTAATAATAGAGAAAGATGTTGAGTATCAAGGGTGTGAAGGATGTGAATTCGGAGGACAATGGAGCAATATGGATTTCTTTGTTGCAGTTAGAAAAGCAACAAATTATAGTTATGTCCAAGAAAAAACAAAACAAGGCATTGAAATTGAAAGAGGATGATGGAAAAAGAGCAATCAAAGCAAAAAAGAAGACAAAGAAACAAGGGGCAACAACAACAGAGAGAACAGCTGAGCCAAATTGCTTGACAAATTTAAGAAATTATTAATGAGATTAACCCTTTGTCTTAGCCACAATTGGTCATCCAAAAAATACTTTACAAAACCGACTTAAACATGTGTGAAGGACTGATTATCAATACCTAAAAGGAAAATTTGGTGGGAGTTTCTAAAAAAGGAAAAGAAGTTGAAGTTAAGAATGTACATTGAAAATAAATGGGAAGAAATGGAAGTATGGTTAATAGAACCTTTGGATGAGTAGAGCCATATTTGTTTAGCGAAATGGGTGATGCGAAAGAAGGATTCATAAAAGAAAGTTACTATTATATATGTGTTGACTATCCACTACAATGGTGTCTATATGGATAATAAATTTGAGGAAGGCAGGGTTGTGCACCTGTGGTCATTTAAAGACATAGTTTCACAATTCTATTTTACCCTTGTTAAAGCTCCAACTATTCTATGAAACAAATGATACCACAACTTTCAGATTCAAATAACAACAAAATTTGCAAAATAATTAGAAAGAAGTAAAGAGAAAGAATAGAGTTAGAGCAAGAGAAGAAGGTTCTAAAAAAATAAATATTTTGTGCAAACTTATGGGAAAATTTTATATTAATAATAATATTTTTTTAGTGTTAAATGTTTTTAATTTCTTAGCTCTCTATTACATGGGGTTGGCTAGGATCAGTCAGCCATGTACTGGTTGATATATAAAACTCATTGTATCTAATGCTTGATAATTTCCAAGCCATACTAGGTCTCTCTCTCTTTCTCCCTCCCTCCCTCCCTCTTTGCGTAATTATTAGTTTGCTTTTTTAAAAAAATTTAAGTTTTTTTTTGTTTCCCCTCCTTTTTCACTAAACAAAAAATCAATCATTTTCAACACAAAATTATCGACACAATGGATTGTATTGATTTACCAACGCATTTTCCAAGCATCTTTATATGAACCATTCAACAATGAAGTCAGAACTCTATGGTGCCAACTATATAACAATATTTTGTAGCATTTTAAAGCATTTTTGCGTATTATAAATGTTTTACCATCCTTCTTGAAGTGATACTTATATTCTTAGTGGTGGTTGATGGCGTCTCTCTCCTATAGGTAAGGGCTGCCAAGGATGACATGGCATACATCGACTTATACCACCTCATGTACCACATTGTCATTGAATTACTTGATAATAGTAAAGCAGATCTTACATTGCAACTTTACTTTTTTTATCTACATCATCGTGGATCCACCTCAGGTATAAGGGTGAGGGTGCGATGTTGTCGCCAAACTAACCTTTCTACAAAACTTTCAAAGATTAGGTTTTTCTTACATTCCATGTCAAAGATAGCATTGATGACCTCACTTTTCACCTGCATTTGCATAATGAATAACTTATCTTTAACCTTAGGTGATGGCGATGATCCTGAGTTTGTCTCCTTCAGCTGGACCATCAAGGATAAACCCAGGTCCATGTCAGCTATATGCCCTACCTCCATGGCATCTTTAGTTATGATAGTGGCAGTGGTCCTCTTTTTATAGTCATTCCTCTTTGGTGCCAACTTGTCAAATTAAAAGCTTCACTTTCCACGACCTTAATATTTTTTCAATATTCCAAAATTACTGTTGTCCTCTACGAGTTCTATTCCTTCAGAGCCATTTGTCAAAAGTGAATCGTCCACACAGGAGAAAGGAGATGAGAAGCCTCCGAAACAAGGGCTTTCTCTAGGAATTGCTTGCTTCCGATGACCACAACCACTGCCGCAGTGCAATTACTCGCCACCTTCGTTGCCCAGTTACCCAAGCTTCTTCTCTAATTTGGATTTGCAGATCTAGCATGTGAATCATGCCCAAGCTTCTCAATTCGGCATGCGAATCTTTGATTGGAGACAATTTGGGTTTAGATCGATCGCTTCATAGTCCCATGATCTGGGTTTGGATTGATCTAGGGACTATCTAGGGTGGCAATGGCGAAGGGGCAAAGAGTAGTAGAGATGAAAGAAATGAAAATGAGAAGAAGAAAAAAAATGTGAGAGAAAGGAGGAAAAAGAAAGAAAAAAAGTTGGACATTTTGGTCATTTTTAACAAAACTTTCTCTTCAAGCAGATTATATAACTTATATTCCAAACACCTATTTCAAAATTTTCAAGAACTTCTTAATATGGTTTGCAAACACACCCTACTTTTACTTATAATCAACTGTAACCCACTTTTGCTTAAAGTTTAACTTTTAATTTTAGAAAAAATTTTCAAACACCACCGAAGTGTAATAGGGGTAACAATTTTTTTTCCTTTTCCTTTTTGGGTTTTGTGAGAGGGAGGGTAGCAAGCAGGATGACATGGAGTTCTAGGGTGTGTTTGTTTAAAATTTTCTATACATATATGCACACACTACAAGGAATTCAGCTATTTCTGAGAGACAAATTCCGTCAGAAAAGAAGAAAATTTGGTTAGAAAAAACAGTTTTCGATGGAATTTCCAACGACCAATTTGTTCGTCGAAAAAAATCCCTTGAAAAACATCCCGTCGAAAATTTTTTCTAATAGAAAAATTGTGCCATCGAAAATTTCTGATAGAAAATGTCCATCGAAAAAAAGGCATTCATTGGAAATTTTGTTTGTTCGACGACAAAAAAGTGATCGGCTTGAATTTCTGACGGACTTTCTGGTGGAAGTTCCGTCAGAAATTCCATGAAGATATACATCTACGGTTTTGGTTTTCCCTCATAATTTGTTTCCAAGAGTTGTTATATTTACTTTTTCATGGCCAATTCTTTCTTATGTAGTATCAAATCATGGATGTGTTAAGCTGGCCCGTTTGTGTTTATTGAAATTTGAATTTTGGTTAACAATGGTTTGTTGGTTCATCATTGTGTGCTGCTCGGTCGCTTGGCATGAGTCTCGTTTTGCCTTATGGACTGGATCCTGGATTCAATTGGGTGAAGGATTTGACTTTGGTATCCGCTTAGTCCTTTTCTTTAGGTTGGTGCAAATTATGTGGACAGGTGATTATAATACTGGGAACCAAGTTTTTATCAAAAATTCATTCATTATGAAAATCTGAAATTGACAATTGCAGTTTACAGCAAACTATCTAACCAAATGAAAAATATTTTGTTTGGAGCTATATTCTATTTTTTATTTTTCGTTTTCATTGTCAGTGAATATCTAAAAGCTCTATAGTTTTCATATTATATTTAACTTCCAAGTGAATAGTTTAAGCGAATTTTGAGAGTACTTCTTTCATTATTTTTTAAAAAAGGAATTTGTTTTCTGGAAATTCGTTTGAAAAGTCCAAAAACAACCAAACATGTTTTCTGTTTTTCAACAAAAGAATTAACCATGTTTTTCAACAAAAGAATTAACTTTCAAAAACATCAACAGAATAATCATATGTCAAAAATTCTATTACCTTGTGGAATGCTCAGGTCTTACCACAACCCTTGATCCTATATACATCCTAGCTAAAGGAGGTCATATTGGTCCAACCCATAGCAGACCAAATGTAGAAGAGAGAGATAGAGATAGTTATTACTTGCTGCTGGAGAGTGCAGATGTCGGCGACGCAGCCATAGACGGGATCGCAGAGACAGGTGGCATTGCTGGAAACAAAGAGAGATATAGAGAGAGAGAGAGAGAGATAGTGACAGAGACAGACAGAGAGAGAATAAGAGAGGACAGAGAGATAGAGAGAGAAGGCCAATAGAGAATGTGACAGGAGAGTAGAGTGAGGGCGAGAGAGAGGGGAGAAAGCCAGAAGTTGCGGGAGCAAAAATAAAAGGAGAAAAGTAGAGTAAGTGCGAGACAGGGGGAGAAAGCTGGAAGTTGCGAAGGACCAAAGCAACTTTAAAAGGGGATATTTCCAATGAAAAGTCGTCAGAAATCACTCACAGATCCCGAATGGCGAGATTCGTCAAATTTAATTAGGCTGTCTTTTCTAACGGACAAATCCGTCACAAAAGGCCCCTATTTGAAAAATAAAATATTTATTTTTTATTTAATATATATGTTTAATTATTGTTAAAAATATATTATATATAAAATATACATAATATAATGTAAAATATAATAATATATGTAATAGTATATAATAATAATAGTAAATTATATAATAATTATATAATGTAATAATATATAATAAATGTAAAACTATATATGCAATAATAATATAATATATATCTAATAAAAAAATTTAATAGTACATATATAGTATAACTTTTATTATAAATATTATAATTATATTTATGCAATTATTATAATATAAAATGTTATAATATAATATGATAATTTATTTATATAATGTCATAATATAAAAATGAGACTTTGTAGGGGATTCCCCTTTAAAGTTATATATATATATAAGGGTCATTTGGTAGGTTGAATAGAATAAATTAAGATATAACAGGTTTTTTGGATAAAGTATTCTAACTGTCTAGTGATTTGGATAATTATCTAATTTGACGGATGTGGTAGAAGTAGTGGCAAGTGGTGGTAATAAGAATAGTATTGTCCAAATAAGTTGGGTAAGGGTCAGATAAAATTATCTTACCCCTCCCCCCAATATAGTTTATCCGGATTTAGTCCTACTATTATCAAATCTCTCTTCTGACCGAACTTTATCTGATCCTGCATTATCCGACCTACTAAACATGAATCCGGATAGAACAAGGGTGGATAAACTATCTTTATCCACACTTATCCGGCTTCCCAAATGACCCCATAGCAGTACATTTGTACTAACATATCCTTGCAAAGTTTCTAATATTATAAATATGATATAAATATTATAATTTAATATTATAATTATATTTATTTATAATATTAAAAATTTTGTAGGGATATATTAGTACAAATGTACTATAATATGTATAATATATATATATTATACCATATATAATATATGTGTACGATATATACTATATGTATTATATATCTAATATAACATATATATATATAATGTTACAAATATAGTACAAATGTACTATATATACTAGGTGTATATATAATATACATATATATATATCATATATATGCATATACATATATATTTAAAATTAAAATATAGAATTAAAATTTATATATTTTAGACGGCAAATGACGTCAGATATAAATTTTCCAATAATTATATTATTTTTTTCCGATGGTTTTGCCCGTCAAAAATAAATTAATTGATTTTTTTGACACACAATTGTTTGGCTTAGAAAATAATTAAATATTAGAATAAAGAAATAAATTGTTTTTTCTGACAGACATTTGTTGGAAAACATTTAAATAATAAAATATTTTTTTGACCGATAGTTATTTGTCAGAAAATAATTAAATAATAAAATATTTTCCCGACGAATTGCTATCCATTAGAAAACAATTAAATATTAAAAATAAAATAAAAAATATTTTTTGATGGATTTTTATCAAAAAACCGTCAATAATATTTTTTTATAAATTTTTGTTTTTTGACGGATATTTCATCGACAATTTTGTTTGAACAGTGACGGTTTTATTGTCCATCAGTATTTTCTATTAGAATTTCCATCTTTTTTTATTGTGACACATACATGTATATTTATTACAAATATTTTAAAAATATTTTAGTGTGAATAAATTTTTTTAAAATATTAATTTTTGTAATTATTTTTTAAAATTAGTATAAAATAAATTCTAAAAAATTATTTTAAAAAATATTATTAAAAAATGTATTCAAACACAAGCTAATATCTGACTTTAGCCTTTAGGTTACAATGCCGAGCACCCTGCTCACTGCGGTAAGATTGTTGTTAGAAATAACAACAGGGCAGGTATGGGATGAATAGTAACGTATTCATCTCCTTTCCTGCCAAAAAATTATTTTTTTTATTTGTTCTCGTACCAAACTGAGTGTTAATTTTAATTCTTACCCCTGTATAACTTCCTTTATTCGTAAATCTATTTAACACATAATTTATTTTTTAAAAAAATTAATATACTATATAATATATTAAATGCATTTTTAAATATATTACTTTTTGAATATGTTTTTTAATATATAACTTCTAAATATATTTTTAACATTTATATATATAATATTATACTAGATATATGAACGGTTTGGATATTATCATTCTTGTAAAATGTTTCAAACTTATCGCTATGTCCATTTTATAGTATACATATCTAGTCTTGATAAGATAAAATTTATGACTACCTGTCAAATATACATAAAATTACTATGTATAGTTGGATTTCTGACTATAACCACAATACTTATGAGATTTAGAAGGTTAAAAATGAATTATCCTTCTTACTTTTGAATTTGCATTTCTTCTCATTGTGAACCCAATTCTTTCGCTACATAATTATGATGGTTGTGCTGGTTCCAGTTAAATCATGGGCTGGGAATAGACTAAGTTCTACCTGTATCACCTTCTGAAATCCATATGTGCATTTTGTACAGGTGGCTGAATCTTACAATGATATCTTAAGTGTCACTACTTACTTTTCGGGACTCAATACTATACTCCTGTACAGTTTGATCTTACTTTTGATGGAGTCTATGCTATTGGTTCCAATACTTCTCTATGTAGCCCATGGATGAGTTATTTAAACTACTTTCAAGTAATATCTTGGATCTCCCTGCTCTTAGCCATCATGTTCAACCAAGCCTTTGCATGCCTAGTCATCTTAAGAGGCATGTGGGCTACTTTTCTGTGCATTGAAAAATTTCTATAGTATAAAATATGTTTTCCAATTGATTAATCCAAGAATGTAACCTCTCTGAATCAATTGAACCATTACACATCGGTATCTCTACCTTGACCTCAACTCTGAACAACTCCCTGTATAAATTGATGGCCTTTGTGTTATCGTTATCCTCCATATCGCTATCATGTTCGTAATGTCAGGCAGACCTGATGTGCAAGGAACTTCCTCCTTCTAGCAATTGAAGTTTTGGTGGTCTTGCCTTGCCTTTGGGATATGCTTATTTGACTTTGTATCCATAATGAGAGCTATGTCATTGGATAGCTTTTTGATCTTCTTTTCAAGACTAGGATTTGATGGGACTGAATTGTCATTGTTGTTGTTATTGTTCTTGTTGGTCATTCAGTTGGTAGATTTCTGAATTGGTTGGCGATGAGTTTATAATACTTGATAGAGACTCTCTGGTAGTTTTATAATTGGACTTGGTTTGCACAGTTCATAGATAAGGAATGATGTTCTAATATCAAAATATATGATTAATAATTTTCTTTAAATGCTAAACAATGCTCATAAACAAATCAATAATATCAATAATAAAGAGCCATATCTAATCAATAATAGATAATAGGGAAAATTGATTTACAAACTAATATAAAAGTCAAAAGTGCTTTATAACTTGGAATAAAAAAAACTTATTTAAATCTTAACAAGTGATCAAGATAAACTTGACTTTACTTACACCAATTTATCATAAACTGCTGGAATGTTTCTAACTTTCCATCCTATGACGGCTAGAATTGATTGTTGAATGGTTGATTTTTGTCGGAAGTAGAAATCTCTAATTGTAAGATGATTGTCAAAAGCTTTTAAAAAGTCTATGATGAGTCTTAAATAAGACATTTTTAAAATTGGAATGGAGGGCTTGAAAACCTAACAAATTTTGAAAAATCATGTCGTGGCATGCTATAGTAGGTGCGATAGTGAGCAGCGCGCTATAGTAGACTCTAGCGCAATACAACAAAATCTAGAGTACTACGGCTTCAGTTACAATAATTGTTAAAGTAACTTTTTTTTTTTCCCACAAAACTCTCTCACATCCAAATTTCTAAATAGAAATTCCATAACCCTAAACATTTCAAAGATCCTCCCATATTAGACAAAAGATGGGCTTAAAGGATATTATGCTATCAATTCAATCAATTTTGTAAAATAGAAAATCAATTAATGAAAATTCCATAATCAGAAAATTCTAACATAGATAACCTAGAATTTCCTTAAATCATTATCTAATTATTTGGTGAAATTTGAAAAGTAAATAAAAAATTTGAAGTGCAAATTTAAAATAATTTCTTATTTTAAAGATGAATATCCTTTTCACCAAAGGTTATATAGGGATTTAAGCCGGCATAAAGTAAATTGTCATTTTTGGAAGTTCGTAAATTGATAACTAATTTTTGCTCGGTTGTCTTCGGCAAAATTAACTTTTACGGGTGTTTTCAGACATATATTGAAGTTATAATATATCTAGTGCTCCACAGCCTTGAAATGTGGGAATTTAGGTAAGAACTTTGATATCAAATAAATTTTGTCCACCAAAAATGGATCAATTAAACAAAATTAAAGGAAATATCTTTGCAAGGGAATTTCACTAGCCAATTCAAGTGAGTACATACAGTTAACATTGAAAGGAAACCCAACTAAGCAATTACCTACTGAATTTTGTTGGAGTTCAGATCTATATACTCTGAACCATAAGCTACAATCTACAGCTACCAGTTATGAAAAGCGGCTTGAATGCCTCCACATGATAGGCCACATAGACTAAGGAGATAGATTTATTGTTGTTTATGTTGTTGAGATCAAATGCCTCCAACGCGTAATTGTTGTGCTTTTCTCCTCTACTCCTGCATGGATTGGCGGTTATCCATGTTTTGGATTACATTCCTAAATTTTTTGAATGATCACGTGCTCAATGGTCATACCACTTCAATTGCTTCTGTACATGCCACGTGTCTTAGAATTTGTTTAGGAGACATAATGAAGCTTTCTTGACTGTATTTCAACATAATGACAGACCAGCCACAGTTTTGTCTAATGGGCAAGAACCATTAACGAGAAATTGGTGTTGATCTTGACAAATTTCTTTTGACATATTTTAAAATATTAGGTAAAAAGCAATTCTCTTCTTTTATATTTATTTAAATAATATTTGACTATTTTATTATAAAAAAAATTCTTTTACTTTGATTACTTGTTGACTAATAATTATTTAACGATTTACTTGAAAAAGATGGAAGTGTAACTCAATTTCACATATATTAATTGTTCATCTAATTAAAGATTAAAATATTATTTTATTTACTTAAAAATTATTTTTAAATTTATTAATTTTAATTCAAAAGATAAGAATTGATTTTTAATTATTGAATTTTATTATTTTTAATTTTTAAATTATTTTTTTTTTTTTAATTAAATTATAATCAACTTTTGTTTAACTTAAATGGCACTCAACCATTTTTATTTTAAAATTTAATAAAAGTAAAAAATAAAATAAAAATTTATTTAAAAATTAAAATAAAAAGTAAATTATCAAAAATATTTATTATTATTTGTTAAATTAAAAATAACAAATATAAAAAATAAATTTTAAGTGAATTAAAAATATTTTAATTTTTAATTAGGTAATTAAAGTTTGTAAAATTAGGTTATCACTCATATTTTTTTAACAAAACTGTTAAATAACTATTAATCAAAAAGATATTATTTTTTTATAATAAAAATGAGATTAAATATTATTTAAATAAATTTAAAAGATAATAATTAATTTTTACTCTAAAAATCTTATCCACCTTGTACGTGGAAGAGCAATAACTTACTAAACAAACTAATTGACATGACTCGTATTAACATCTAACGTGGATTCCCACGTTAAACAGCTAAAGCATCAGGCCTAATGTTTTCTTTTAAATTGAGAATCCTTGTTTTATTATGATATTAGCTAGTGTATAGTATAATTGAATGATTTTTGATAAAATGATAATAAAAATAAAATAAAATTAGAATTCTTATTAGTAAATTTGGTACACACTGATAGAATAAATATTCTTATTCTATCATTATATTTGCTATATTGAAATCGAAGTAAGAAAGAAATTCAAAAATATTTAAAAACAAAAATATCCATTGCTATAAAAAATTAAAAATTAAAAAATTTACTTTCAACATATTCTGAACATTTTAAAAATTTTAAAAAATTAATTTTTTTATTCTAACATTAAAATATTAAATTCATATATATGTATGTGTATGTATATATACAATAAGTTATATATGTATATATTATATCATATATATGTATGTGAATGTGAATGCATATATATAATAAGTTATATATATATATATTATATTATATAAAATAATATAATATATACAATTTTTTATATTATAGGACGTTTTGTTATTTATTTAAAAAGTATAGGATATTATAGTAATTTATACATAAATGAGTATTCCATTAGGGGATGGAATCCAGATTCTGTCAGGGATAGATTCCAGATTCCATTACTCTAGTGATGGAATTCGGATTCTCTTATTTGATGGAATCCTAGTTCTTTAGAACGAGGATTCTTGTTTCAAAATGTTTACCAAATACATTTTCTTAAGATTCCTATTCCTATTATTTCCATTCTTTTAACAAGATTCTATCGAATCTTATGCCTAGTATTTGTTTATTCTTTTCTTTTTCTTTCTTTCTATATATGTTTACAAAACAATAGCAATTTCTTATGGAAATACATTAAAAGAAAGAAAAACTTGTTTGGAATAAGGAGAATGGGATTGAAATTGTTTTCATAAATAAGTGTTGGAAATTTTTGGTGGTGTTTAGTTTGTGAAAATGTTTCCTATTTTCATTTTTATTTCTATTTTTTGAAAAAAATTATTTTAGAATTTTGAATTTTAGAAAACACATTTGATTTGATTTATTATTTTTTGTTTTCAAAAAATGAAAATAAAAAAAATATGTTTGGTTTACCTATTTTCAATAAAGTTGAAAATGAGGATTTAATTGAATAAAATCAAAGTTTTATAGGGGCTTAATTGAATAAATAAGAAATTTTAGAGTTTGGAAAAGAAACCTAAATAGTTTAGGGACTAAATTGAATAATAAAGAAACGATAAAGGACCAAAATATAATTTCACAAAATTATAATAGAGTCGTCCCCTACCTCTAGCTAGGTCATGATCAAGTCAAATAGATCTGATTGTCACCCAACTTTGTTCATGTTGCTATTTTAGCTTTGCTCAAGAAATTTTTCATGGATTTTACTTTTCGTGATTTGAACAACAATACTCCTAAACCAATTTGAAGAAATTTCAATTCTTAAGGTTAAAATTTCAATGCCGTTTTCCTTTATAAGTGATAGTCCATGCTGGGAGTTTTAGTGGTGGACCTTGCTCGATCGTTATCATCAATCACTAATTGAGATAGCCATTTGATTGAAGCTGTTGATCAACAAGAGCTCAATGAAAATTTGGGATAATCGATCGCGAGGAGTTCGTGTTGGTGTTCAAGGCTGTGCTGCGATGGAGGATGCCAATGAAAATTTGGGATAGTCAAGAATCCAACTCCTATGACTCTAAACAACAAGCATCGACAGTCGATAAGAATAGGTAGACAAGGAACGACAACTGATGAGCATTGGCAGTGAGGCTAAAGTGCAGCTTCCTTGCCAGCAGCCATACATGAACAGTAGCGCGAAATGAAAAAGATGAGAGAAGACAGTAAAAATAGATTTATTTATAAGATTGCCATCGCATTTTTAGTTTGGGATAGAAAATACTGAAAATAACTTTTTGTTATTTTCAGTTTTTAACCTATTTTAGAAAATAAAAACTGAAAACAGTCAACCAAATGCATTTTTGGCATCATTTTCTGTTTTCATTGAAAATGAAAACAGGAAAGTGCCAAACCAAACAGGCCCTTGTGTTCCCAAGAAATTGTAGATTTTGGCAACAGCCGCCAAATTTTTGTTGTGTATAGTTAATCAATTATGACGTCATGTGTATAGTTTACAAAATGTTTACAACGAAATTGGACAAGAGTTACCAAACAGAACCTTGTGTTAATATCAAAATGAGATGGAAGAATTTTTTGCAATTGCAGATAATTTCTTAATGAAATCAATGCCTTTCAAAATGTAAGAAGGCTAATACTGCAATATATTTATACAGAACAGAATGGCCAGGAGATACCTTGAAATGATTCGATGACACCAAGTTTGCCTTTAAGCCAGCAGGATGGAAAGATCAAAGTCGCTAGTTTGTACTCTGTTTCCCACTTTCCTTCCCTCAAAATAAGAGGTGGGATGCTCTGTTCAAATGCAAAGAAGTTGGTAGGATCAACAAAACTTTTCACAATTGCCAACCTTCTGAAGTTGTCTTTGAAGTACTTGCTTCCCCACACCGTGGCTTGTTTGTAGGTTGTGTCAGCTAACTCATTCTGACCCAAATCAAGATCTCTGTAATTCACATAAGCAGCCCTCGGATTCTGAGACACATATGAAGCCATATGCTTATATACCCTTCTCATCCATTCCATGTGCCTTTCCGAACCTCCAGTGTCTCCTTCCTCTTCCATTCCACAAAATACATTATAGCATACAAGTTGCCTTTCCGGTGAGGGAAAGGTAAATCGGATTCCGATATTTGGCTCATCCTACCTCCAAAAGGATCCAGTAGAAGTGTAGCCTTTCTTCCTGCAAACTCCATTTCCATAACTCTTCCAATGCCGTTGCTGGCATGGGTTTCTGAACAAAGTCTGATCTGATGCACCCTTGAAGTAGCCTCTTTTTGGGGGCTTTGGGTTTAAGAGAACTTCTTTGGTTTCCCCTTCTGGTACCCGGAAAAGTAAAGAACGGATTCAATCCAACTCATTTCGGCGCAGTCCTCCTTCTCCACACCCAACTCAGGAAATGTGTCGTCCAGTATTGCAAGGAGTTGGTCTGCACTGCCCAGGAACAAAGACTTGAATGTAGCTTGGATTGTTCTCTCTGTCTCCGTACTCACTACGTGTATTTTGACTCTAATGAATAGATTTTCGTCAAGACTTTGCCCGATATTTTGCCACTTATAAACAAGATTTGTAGCACCTTGTCCTACCGTCTTGGAATTTGAAAGACGGTAACAACTGGGGGAACCTTAACTAGTATAATCTTCCATGAAAGTATGATCCCGAAGCTTGCCCCACCTCCTCCTCGAATAGCCCAAAACAGATCCTCCCCCATGGATTCTCGTCGAGTATCCTACCATTAACGTCCACCATTAGAGCGTCGACGATGTTATCCGCAGATAAGCCGTATTTCCTTAACATGGTACCAAAGCCGCCGCCACTGAAGAGCCCGCCGACGCCTACCGTAGGAAAATTCCCTCCTGGAACCCGTGAATTGGGCTCTTTTCAGCTATCCGATAATACACTTCACCAATTGTTGCACCGGCCTCGACCCACATACTATTGTCTTTCAAATCAACATGAATTGATCTCATATTGACAAGGTCTAAAAGGATGAATGGAACCTCCGAGGTGTAGGAGAGGCCTTCGTAGTCGTGGCCGCCGCTACGCATCCTGATTTGAAGCCCATGTTTTCTGCAGCACATGACTGTGGCCTGGACATGAGAATCAATCAAGGGTGTGATTATAAACTCCGGTTTTGGTGTTCTTGAGGTGGAAAACCTAAGATTTTGAGCAGAGGATTCGAGGAGGGAAGTGTATGAAGCATTAGTTTCAGTAAAAATGATGCCGGACATTGGCTCGAGTGGTGAGAACGTTGAGAAAGGCAGTAAACAAATTCGTGGTCTGCATTTGAATATGACGATGAAACGAAGAGAGTGGAAAGAAAAAGGGCAAAGAGAGTCCCCATATTTCCTTCTTCCTCTCACATTTTCATAACTCGCACCAACTGCTTAGTAATAAATGGAATCATGCTGCCTCCTTTCCTCGGTCTGACTGGTGGTGAAGGCATTGACCTGTTGGTCAGAATTGAAAATAGCATCGTGCTATTGGCTTAATTAGTTTTTTTATTAGCATTTATCAGCTATTTGATTAACAGAAGTGATTATGAATAAAAAATACTATTACGTCCTCATATTTCCTTATTTCCTTCACATTTTCGTAACTTGGTGCTTAGTAATAAATGGAATGGATGTCTTATACTTCCACCTCCTGCTGCGTCGTATGGAGATGGAGATGGAGAGAGCATCATGTGATTGGTTTAAAAAGCTTACGTCTCACTTTGTTTTGTAAACTCATGTCCTTGTTAATTGTACAAAAAAATAAATATTAGTGTTATGCACTTTTGCGGATACAATTTTGTATACACGTATCATTACTTCGTATTCAGGCAGATTTATATTAATATTAAGTTTTTTAATTTATAAAAATAAGTTGGTAAAAAATTATTTATAAAAATAGATTAATTTTTTTAGTTGAAGAATTAGTTCTTAGAGAATTGATTTTTGGGAAACCAATTTCTCAAGAGAAATTAGTTCAGTTTCTCAAGAACCGATTTTGCAACTAAAAGAAGCTAGACTGGCATGTGCAAAAACTCCATTCATTGAGTTTTGCAATAAAGAGAAGGGAAGAGGAACGGAAGAGGAAGAGGAAGAGGAAGGGAGAGAAGGAAGGAAAAAGAAGGAAGGGGAGGTAAAAAATTAAGAGTTCCAATGAAGGTTTCCAACATAGGAAGAGAAAGAAGGAAGGAAGATGAAGAAAGGAAAAGATGTCCCGCCGGACAAGAGCTCTGTTATAGAGCTCTTGCAAGGATAGGAGCTTCGTTGTAGAAATTGGACGCTCAAGCTCTTGTCCAGGTGAGATTGTCCCCCTTTTTCCCCTTCCTACTCCTTCTTCTTCCACTCTCTCTATTATAGACCTTGATGAAAAGTTTTTGAATTTTTTTCCTTCATTTTTTCCCCTACCTTTCTCCTTCCCCTCCTCTGTTGCAAAGTTTCATGAATGGAGTTTTGCACGTTGACAGACAGAGCTCTCCAATAAAGCTCCATCTATGTTTTTCCTTGAAGGAAATCAACACCATATTTAACGTATTTTCATAAAATAATTTTTTAAAAAATATTTTGATAAAAAATATTAATATTAATATAAATTTGCCTTGAGTTATGCTAAGAGTTAATTTTAGAAATAAATACTTAAAGGGTTCTTATAAAATTGAATTAAGCTTACTTTCTATTTTTAAGGTTAAAATTGCACATAAAAAATATTTTTAACTGCATCATTGTTTAGCAGATCAATTTATAAAATTGAATTGTGATCCTTTTTATATTTTAAGATTAAAAAATATGCATAAAACTATCTTTTATCAGATTTGACATTTTTTTTTTACTTTGAAATCAATATTTGGTGAAACTCTTTATAAAGTC